>CM038147.1:298846224-299066265 GCA_021437245.1 Aegilops speltoides
CAAACGAAGAGAAGACTCGGGAATGCATAGTTTGTTAGCTCTCATAAGATAACCATCCTTGAGGTAATATTGTTCCCAAGATGTATGCGTCAAACATTTAGCATAATGAGGTGCAAAAGATGGATCACTAGCATATAAATCTTTTATGTGCTCAAAGCCAATAACATTCAACTCAAGTTGGGTGACAAGCGTGCATATGCGTGAAAGTGCATCGGCAAGTACATTTTCCTTACCCTTAATGTACTTGATCACATATGGGAAAGATTCAATAAATTCACTCCATTTGGCATGACGCTTGTTCAATTTAGTTTGACCTTTCAAGTACTTAAGCGTTTCATGATCGGTATGGATGACAAACTCATGAGGCCTAAGATAATGTTCCCAAACAGTACACGCACTAAAGCATATAATTCCTTGTCATATACGGGATAGTTAAGTTGAGCACCGAAGAGTTTTTCACTAAAATAAGCAATGGCTCGTTTTTCTTGCATCAAAACTCCGCCAATTCCGGTACCACTTGCATCACAATGAACCTCAAAAGTTTTGTCAAAGTTGGGCAAAGCAAGAATCGGAGCATGAGTAAGCAAAGACTTGAGCTCATCAAAAGCGGTTGATTGCAAAGTTCCCCAAACAAAAGGAGTATCCTTCTTACTTAAAGCATGCAAAGGGGCTGCAATAGTGCTAAAGTTTTTCACAAAGCGACGGTAAAAACCTGCAAGACCAAGGAAACTTCGCACTTGTTGCAAATTGGTGGGTTGGGGCCAAGTTTTAATTGCTTCAATTTTAGTTTCATCAACATGGACACCCTCGGAAGATACAACAAAACCCAAGAAAACCACTTTGTCAAAGCCAAAAGTGCATTTTTTTCAAGTTGGCATAAAGACTTTCCTTTCGAAGTGTTTGCAAAACAAGCTTAACATGATCAAGATGCTCTTTCATGGTTTTGCTAAACACAAGAATATCATCGAAGTAAACCACAACAAAGATTCCAATATAAGGTCTAAGCACAAGATGCATGAGACGCACAAAAGTTCCGGGAGCTTCCGATAAACCCATAGGCATAACCAACCACTCATATAAGCCAAATTTGGTTTTAAAAGCTGTTTTCCATTCATCACCCTCATGAATGCGGATTTGATAATAGCCACTTTTAAGATTAATTTTTGAGAAAAAGTTGGCTCCACTAAGTTCATCAGGCATATCATCTAAGCGAGGGATGGGATGCCTATAGCGCACGGTGATAGCATTTATAGGTCTACAATCGGAACACAATCGGAAACTTCCATCGGGCTTAGGCACAAGTATAACGGGAACAGCACAAGGGCTTAAGCTTTCACGTACATGACCGTTGTCGAGTAGTTGTTGTACTTGCCGTTGAATCTCCTTGGTTTCTTCGGGATTGACATGGTATGGAGCTTTGTTTGGAAGTGGCGCTCCACGTATGAGGTCGATTCGATGCTCAATGCCTCGTAGAGGAGGTAGACCCGGAGGTAGCTCATCGGGGAAAACATCTTGAAATTCCTGCAAAATAGATTGAAACACCAAAGCTAGCTCGTGAATGGTGTTAGTTTTTGTTTCTCCATCCTTGCACACAAGGACAAAGTGCATCACACTCGATGGGTTCTCACACACTTCTCTTATCTCACTTTTGGTGGCAAATAGTATGAGGTTTTTCTCTCTAGGCGAAGAGGCGCTCAAATTTGGCTTGTGGCTCTCACTCACTTTATGGTGGCTTACTTTCTCACTCTTCTCTCTTTGGTTGGTGGCTTGTTTGTCGGCTATGACTTGACTAGGAGACATGGGTCGTAGGACATATTCTTTTCCTTTTATCTTGAAGGTATAGTGGTTTGTGCGCCCATTGTGGTAGACACCACGGTCAAATTGCCATGGCCGACCAAGGAGGAGGTGGCAAACGGTCATTGGGACCACATCACACTCCAAAGTGTCTTCATATGCACCTATTTTGAAGGATACTTGGACCGTATGCTCAACTCGTATAGTGCCAGAGTCACTTAGCCATTGAACCTTGTAGAGGTGCGGGTGCTTCTTCTTGACCAATTGAAGCTTGGAGCATAGTTCTTCGCTTGCCAAGCTGTGGCAACTACCTCCATCGATGATGACCTTGACGGATCGTCCATTGATGCCGGCCTTTGTGTGAAAGATGTGGCATCGTTGGTCTTCTTCTTGTTGATGTTGAAGTGTCAAGACCTTGGAGACAACAAGAGCGGGGCTCGTATCTTCATCACAAAAGACTTGATCATCTTCATCCTCGTTCACGCGTTGGTGCATGGCCACTTGCTCAATAGCTTCCATTTCATCTTCACTCATTGAGTCGTAGGTGCCATCATCGTTGAGTATCATGGTGCGCTTGTTGGTGCATTCATAGGACTTGTGGCCTCGGCCGCCGCAAGTGAAACACTTGAAGGAGCTTGTCTTGACGGTCTCATCGGTTGGAGTAGATGATGAAGCACGCGGCTTGATGTTGCTTGTAGTAGGAGGAAGACGACTTGAACTTGTGGAAGTTTTCTTGTAACTTGACTTGTCATCGTTGCTTGGATAAGGCTTGATTGATGTCGAAGTTGGAGTAGTTGTTGAAGCTTGGTTGTTGGAGAAGCCGTGTATCTTGGAGGAGTACTTGGCGTACTTGAAGTCATCTTGCACTTGACGTTCCGCCTTTGTAGCTTGATGCACGAGCTCAATGAGGTTGGAGTAGGGTTGGAAGTCGGCGATCTTCTTGATGGGATGATTGAGTCCATTCAAGAATCGTGCCATTGTTTGCTCATCATCTTCCGTGACATTGGCTCGAATCATGGCAATCTCCATTTCCTTGTAGTATTCTTCAACACTCTTTGTTCCTTGCTTGAGGAGTTGTAGCTTCTTGAAGAGATCACGGTTATAGTAGGTTGGCACAAAACGTGCTCGCATGACATCCTTCATTTGAGCCCAAGTGGTGATTGGAGGTTCACCTCTTGCTTGTCGGCGCTCAAGGACTTGTTCCCACCATATGAGCACATAGTCTTGGAACTCAAGTGATGCCATAGCGATCTTCTTCTCTTCCTCAAAGTTGTGCAAACGAAAGATTTTGTCGACCTTCAATGCCCATGAGAGATACTCTTCGGGATCATTGCTTCCATTGAACTTGGGCATTGTGAACTTGAGTTTGCCATAGCGTTGCTCTTCATTGTGTTGTGGGCGATGGTGATGATGACGCCCTTGACGTGGAGGGTAATCGTCCTCATGTTGCTCTTGGCGTGGAGGAAGTCCATTATCAACTTGCTCTTGTTGACCTTGAGGTTGGGGTTGAGCTTGAGGAGCTTGTGGGGCTTGACGTTGCGCACGTGGATGGTAGTTCCTCTCTTGGATTTCTTCTCGAAGGGCATCCTCTTGATTTCGTCTATCAAGATTGCGGTTGGCGAAAGCTCGACTTGATGCTTGAAGGGCACGTTCCGCCTCAAGAGCTTGTGCTTCTCGTTGTTGTTGTTGAAGGCGTTGGGCCTCGGCGTCTTGTTGTTGTTGGTGTAGACGCGCTCGTTCTTGTTCTTGTTGGCGACGAAGACGTTGTCGTTCTTGAGCTTGAGCAAACGCTACTTGGTTTGATTGAGGACGAGGAACTTGTTCATCAAGTTGCTCTTGGGAATTCTTGTCGTGTAGCGGGTTGCGAGATGCATGACGGTCTTGATGCGCGGCTCGTCGAAGAGTGTTCGATGACGGTGTACTTGTGCCAGAGAAGGAGTCGTCGGAGTGGCGACTTGAGTGGCTCCGTCTTGAGTATGACGATGTAGAAGGAGGCCGGTTCACCAACAAGGTGCGGATCTCGTCCATTCTTGCATCGTTCTCTTGCTTGTGCGCGTCGAGCTTGTTATCGAAGTAGTCTCTTGTACGTTGCTCGGAGAGTCGCAAGTTAGTGGCGAGGTTGTCGATGCGGTCGTTCATTGCTTGTTGCTCTTGATGTAGAGCTCGTTGTGCGCCAAAGAGGTGGCTCTTGGTGACGTATGATGACATGTCGTCGTCTTGCTCGATGAAGAGTGGGTTGGTAGAAGAACTTGGCCTATCCATCATTTCCAGCAAATTGTGAGTGGTAGAAGGAGAAGAACTAATACCAATGTACCTTTGACCGAAGTTGAAGATGAATCAAGTTCACTCAAATGCGGACAATGAAATAGCACTATTGGTACCGATCCTTGTCGATTCTCACACCTACACAAGTAATAGATTTTGGTGGAGCTTGGTTAGGATGGTGGCACAAAATTGATTGCAATCGTTAGCTTGACTCAAAAATGTTGAAGGAGATTCGCAAATTCGCAAACGTAACAAGTAGACCAAGCAAGTAGTGGTACACGGAAACACACACGCAAATAGATAAATGGGATTGTGCAAACCAAAAGTGAGCCAAAATGTGGAATCCACGAAAATGCTCTTGTTGCATAATACTAGAGAGACGCTAGCACGATTGCACAATAGGCGGATACGGAGCTTGTGCACAACCTACTACACAAAAATGCAACGATCTCTATCCCAAGTATGCTATATGTATGGTATTTCGGTGCAATGATCCAAGATGATCTTATATGACAATCTTAATGTAGTATGATGCTATGGTTCTTGTTTATTATCTCTTTGCTTATCTTTCTCTTTTGCTTAAAAGCTTGGGTGGCTCTTTCTCTTTTGAGCTCTTTTCTTATGCAAACTTCACGAACCAAGATAGCAATTGTGTATGCGATGACAACTTTGTGACACACAAGTGGATCTCGAGATATGCACCACTATGGTATGGTATGTATGCTATGGAGTATGATCACTAATGTGCACAAGTCACGTTGCCGGCAATACTCAATGGCTGGTCTCGATGGGTAAGCAACGCAAAAGATGGGCTATGTTGGTTATCAATGCAATTGCAAGAGATGACAAAGATGTCGTCGAGGTTACCGTCCTTGGCGATGATGAGTCCTTGGCGAAGATGAGCAGTGGTGATGTTGACGTCGAACCGTACCTATATAGCCGAAACACAATAGGACACGGGAACCACAACTCAAATTCTCAAAGAACAAAAGCAACAATGGTGGTAGCGGAAAACGGAGGTGGTATAGCGTATGATGTGGTGAAAGCCCTAGGCAAAGATGCCAATATTCGGAAAATTAGATGGTGTCCAATGGCGTTGTAGCCTATCTAGGTGGATGGGGAATGTCAATAGCTTCAAAACGAGCTAAAGAACGTCAAAACGGACTCCGGATGTGGAAGTTATGTTGAAAATGGTGAAACTCGGAAGGCTGAATCGCCAGGCGGTAGTACCGCCGGAGGGCGGTAGTACCGCTCGTGTCGGGATTTTTCGACTATTTCGGCCGAAGGGGCCTGGCGGTAGTACCGTTCATGGGCGGTAGTACCGCTTGAGGTTCTCAGCGGTTGTACCGCTTTATAGGGCGGTAGTACCGCTCGTGTCGGGATTTTCTCGATCGTCAATTGTTTCGCGATTTTGGGGCGGAAATGGATGATTTCGGGTCAAAATTGATGGATTTTGTGGATGGAAAGAGGTGAAACTTGGGGAGATGCTAGATCGACTCGAAACGAAGCAAATCCACGGATCAAAATGAACAAAACATCATCAAACCAACAAATCACAAAAAAAATTGGGGCTACTTTTGGTGGGGATTTTCGGATTTAGGACGAAAACAACAAAATCAAACTAGAAAACACGGGGTAGGGGCTCCAAAAACGTGATCAACGTGGCTCATGATACCATATGATGTAGGTGGAACCCTATAGCGCCGATCTTTCACGTTTGGAGTGGATCCCACGGGAATCACGAAGAACACGCGGAAGCACAAGGAAAACACGGGAAAAGCGAGAGAATCACTCAACCAACAAGGGAATCGATCACACAAGTGCTAGATCATCATACACATAAGAGATTCACGAGATACAAAGTCAACAAAGGTAAGGATACAAAGGAACCGTTCTTCTCCGAGAGGAGGCCTTGATGTTCTTCCCTAGAAGGGGTCTTGAATCCGCTTGGGGGATCTTCTCTGAAGAGGTCGTGAACTCCGAGGAGAAGTATCCAAGTGGATGAGCAAAGGCTCTCACACAAACATGAGCTAATCCAGTGCTAACCCTAGAAAGGATGAGGGGATGGTCTATTTATAGTCTAGGTTCTCCAAGGGGTAAGTTGGGGGCGAAATGAGTACATGGACCTCGCCCAAACGCTGACGCAGGCAGGGCGGTAGTACCGGTCCTATGGGCGGTAGTACCGCTTGACGTGCTTCAGCGGTAGTACCGCTCGGGAGGGCGGTAGTACCGCTCTGGCGTTGTTCGATTCCTGGAGTTTGTCGGGTTCGGCGGACGTAGGGCGGATCTCGAGCGGTAGTGCCGCTTGGCTCGGCTCAGCGGTAGTACCGCTTGGCTTGAGCGGTAGTACCGCTCGTCCTGGACTCTGCAGCTCCTCCTCTCGCTCTTGATGTCCATCTTGAGCTGTAGCTTCTTCTAGGTTGACTCCTTGGTACCTAAGCATGCATAGCATTTCCGTTTGAGGTAGTAACCATGTCTCATGTGAATCGAAAGGGAATTGTGAGAGGAGTGATGTCACCTCGGTTTCAAGAGCTCTTGCACGTGCTCGAGTTATAGGTCCTTGTGGGGTTGGATGTGTTGATGTAGAGTCCATGAGGATGATGGAAGGATGCTCATCAATGCCTCTCACTTGATTTGTCATGATCATTGCCTCTTGTCTCCATTAGATGCATCTCTCATATCACCTTGTATTGAGTGCCAACTTGCTATGGTTATTGATCTTGGAGACTTGGACACTTTACTTGTGATGCATGTTTGTTTGATTGAGCCTATTGCATTTGGTTGTTCTCGCATCATATGCCTACATACTATGCAATACTACCTTGTCATTTCTTATGATGAGCATGATACATACACTTGTTGGGTATCTTACCACACGAATGATCGGTTTTGCCATTTTGCTACCCTCATTTGTTTTTACAAGTGTTTGTCATGTTCTTTAATTTTGAAGGATTTACAAGGCGGGACCAACATGAGACATATTGGTTATGTGAAGGCATACAAGATGCGCGACTCCATCATCCTTGAGACACTCCTAAAGGTGAACTCCTTCTCTTTGAGCCATCCTCAAATACGCTTATTGGATGGGCCACTCTTTCATTGTTGTTTCCTTCTTGTTGTCTACATGATACATCTAGTGATCGGAGGAGCGACATTGGAGATTGGCTACATGAACCTTCACATTGAGGAGCGCTCACACTTATTGGATGCACCGTCGGAATTCCACTCATGCCTCGACAATGAGCTTTGGTACACCAACACCTCCATATTTGTTGATTGTGCTCATACATGTCATGCTCGATGGACATATCATACTCACCACAAGTTTGCACCCCATGCATGGATTGACTCACATTGTGCTTGCCTTGTTGCATCTATTCCCATGTCATCCATGATATATGAGCTTGTGCATTTCCTTAGCAAATTTGTTGTGATCTACCTTGATGGCATATTCATACATCATGATCATATTGTCCACCATCAATTGCATGATAGCTTACACATATTGAGCATCCATTGCCATATTCATGCTATTGATGAACCGTCCCTCTATGACATCATTTTGCACAATGGCAGAATTTGTCGCTTTGTGCACCATGCTAACTATCCCATGAATTCTTTGCATATCATTCTATATCATCTTGATAAGCATCATGCGCTTTGTCACGCACTATCCCCTTGCACGGACTCACGCTTAATTAATGGACACTTTGTGTGCGCTAACCATTGTATTTCCAAGTGTACTTTGTGTTTGCTCATTTTGCATGTACCACATACCAGAGACACCTTGAAGTACTTGGCTTATGCAAGGCATTCACCCACGCCCCACTACAAGTCCGCCCACGACACCCGCTTCCATGGTGATGAGGATCACGATCCGAGGTCGGATCTTTCCCAAGGGGGATATGATGCGAGCATCCCACGCTCATCCCCATGTACACTCCGACTACTCTCCAAGCCCCAAGGATACATAAGATGAGACCTCGACTATGCGCCATCGGACACAAGGTGAATTCACTCCTCTTCGAACCGTCACTTTCCGCATATGAGACATGGCTACTACCTCATGCGTGGACCTTGTATACACTCAAGTACAACCAAGATGACCAAGGAAAATCCAAGGACCAAGGCCAAGCATGGAAGAGAAGACGGAAGAAAGGAGAAGAAGAAGACGGAGCGGCTGTTGGAGACAGGCCGGATATCCGGACCGCCGTCCGGATCATCCGGCTCCAGCCGGATCATCTGGACCTCCCGGATCATCCGTAACGGCGCCAAGACAACAGAAGCCCTCGACGGCCGGATCATCCGGACGGTCGCCGGATCATCCGGACTTCGACACCGGATCATCCGCCACCATCCAGATCATCCGGACCCCTTTGTAGGCGCGACTTGGCTGAGCCCATCCCTTCGCCCCCTAGTCTATAAATAGGACCCCCTCTCCTCACTTTGAGACTTAGCATTGATTAGCTCATATTTGTGTGAGAGCCTTTGCTCATCCACTCGGTTACTTCTCCTCGGAGATCGGGACCTCCGTCTAGGAGAAGATCCTCACCGGATTCAAGACCCCTATCTAGGGAAGAACATCAAGGCCTCCTCTTGGAGATGAACGGTTCCTTTGTATCCTTACCCTAGTTGACTATGTATCTTGTGGATCTCATGTGTGTATGTTGATCTAGCACTTATGTGATCGATTCCTTGTTGGTTGAGTGATTCTCTCTCGTTTTCCCCGTGTTTCCCCTCGTGCTTCCGCGTGTTCTTCGTGTTTCCTCCGTAGGATCCCCTCCAAACATGAAAGATCGACGAATTAGGGTTCCACCCTACATCAGAGAACATGGAACAAGTTGGTCGTTAATGATGGATTTGTGTTTCGTGCTAACAAGCCATGCATTCCAGCTAGCTCTGTTCGTCTTTTGTTGTTGCAGGAGGCGCATGGAGGAGGATTAATGGGACACTTTGGCGTGAAGAAGATGGAGGACGTACTTGCTACACATTTCTTTTGGCCAAAGATGAGACGGGATGTTGAGCATTTTATTGCTCGCTGCACTACATGTCAAAAATCTAAGTCACGACTCAATCCTCATGGTTTATATATGCCTTTGCCTGTACCTAGTGTTCCTTGGGAGGATATATCTATGGACTTTGTTTTAGGTTTACCTCGAACAAAGAACGGGAGGGATAGCATATTAGTTGTCGTGGATAGATTCTCGAAAATGGCACACTTTATACCATGTCATAAAAGCTGATTTGTTCTTTCGTGAAATTATTCACTTGCATGGTGTGCCCAATACTATTGTTTCATATCGTGATACTAAATTTCTTAGCCACTTTTGGAGATGTTTATGGGCTAAATTGGGGACTAAACTGCTTTTTAGTACTACTTGTCACCCCCAAACTGATGGATAAACTGAAGTAGTCAATAGAACATTGTCTACTATGCTTAGGGCTGTTTTGAGAATAATAAGAAAATGTGGGAAGAATGCTTGCCTCATATTGAACTTGCTTATAATAGTTCATTGCATTCTACTACTAAGATGTGCCCTTTTGAAATTGTGTATGGTTTCCTACCTCGTGCACCTATTGATTTGTTGCATCTTCCATCTTCGGAGAAGGTTAATTTTGATGCTAAACAACGTGCTAAATTGATTTTAAAAATGCATGAGTTAACTAAGGAAAACATTGAGCGTATGAATGCTAAATATTAACTTGCTGGAGATAAGGGTAGAAAACATCTTGTGTTTGCACCTCGAGATCTTGTTTGGTTACATTTGCGTAAGGATAGATTTCCTGATTTGCGCAAATCAAAGTTAATGCCATGTGCTGATGGTCCTTTTAAGGTGTTGGAGAAAATAAATGATAATGCATATAAACTTGAGCTGCCTGCAGATTTTGGGGTTAGTCCCACTTTTAACATTGCAGATTTGAAGCCTTATTTGGGTGAGGAAGATGAGCTTCCGTCGAGGACGACTTCATTTCAAGAAGGGGAGGATGATGAGGACATCAATACCATTGTTACACCCACAACCCCTACTGTTACATATACTGGACCAATTACTAGAGCTCGCGCACGCCAATTAAATTATCAGGTACTTTCGTTTCTTGGTAATGATTCTAATGTTCATGAGAATATGATGCTGCCTAAATTGGATACATTTGTTTTGCTTACAAATGAAGGGGCTAGCTTGGAGAATGATGAACATTGAAGCAAGAACAAGCATGGAGATGATGGCATGCGCAAGGGGAACAAGAACGGAGTTACAAGTGATGATTTCAGGACTTTGAAGCCACCATAATGAGTGCATGAAGCCTTGGACAAAATATACAAGATGCCACTTCATAAATTTCGTCCAGAGGCTATTCTAGGTGCTGCATCACCTTATTATTGGGCCAGGCCCATGTAATTTCGAAATACATAACTATAGGCTATTTTTAAAGTCCGTATGTGTGGGGAAACAAGAGATAGGGTTAGTTTCGGACCCCTCCACCAAGGGCCACGAAATTCACCCCCTCTTCCTCCATATATACAGCCCTTAGGGCACTGTTTAGACTTTGGGTTTTGTTTAGATTAAAGTTCGCCATAGCTGAAACTTCGCATACTTCGTTTGTGTTCAATGACCAGACAAAGACGTCTCTGAACCCCACCTTGATCAATAAAGCTTTCATCTTATATTCGCAATATCCAGATTGCAATCTCAGTTTCTTGCTTGTTCTTTGTTTGCTCGTAGGAAACAGACCCTAGTGGTCAGGTTGATCGTGCTCCGGCATGGTCAATAACCTCTCGGAGTTGGTTTAGCGATTGCTAAGGCGCGACGTCCTCGCACGTTCATAGTCGGACCGTCAAAGTCGATTTCCACCAAAGCGATATCCATCATCTCATCGAAAGACGGGACACCTTTGCCTCTATCTACTGACCACGAGGGTCTGTTTCCCATGAGCAAATGAAGAACAAGCAAGAAACTGAGATTGCAATCTGGATATTGCGAATATAAGATGAAAGCTTTATTGATCAAGGTGGGGTTCTGAGACGTCTTTGTCCGGTCGTTGAACACAAATGAAATACGCGAAGTTACAGCTATGGCAAACTTTAATCTAAATAAAACCCAAAGTCTAAACGGTGCCCTAAGGGCTGTATATATGGAGGAAGAGGGGGTGAATTTCGTGGCCCTTGGTGGAGGGTTCCGAAACTAACCCTATCTCTTGTTTCCCCACACATACGGACTCGAAAAATAGCCTATACTTATGTATTTCGAAATTACATGGGCCTGGCCCAATAATAAGGTGACACAAAGACCTAGAATAGCCTCCGGACGAAATTTATGAAGTGGCATCTTGTATATTTCGTCCAAGGCTTCATGCACTCATTATGGTGGCTTCAAAGTCCTGAAATCATCACTTGTAACTCCGTTTGTTCTTCTATGCATGCCATCATCTCCATGCTTGTTCTTGCTCCAATGTTCATCCTTCCCCAAGCTAGCCCCTTCATTTGTAAGCAAAACAAATGTATCCAATATAGGCAACATCATATTCTCATGAACATTAGAATCATTACCAAGAAACAAAAGTACCTGATAATTTAATTGGCGTGCGCGAGCTCTAGTAATTGGTCCAGTATATGTAACAGTACGGGCTGTGGGCATAACAATGGTATTGATGTCCTCATCATCATGAGATCAAACAACTGAAATACCAACAATTTTGAGTGCGCCCATTGAATTAACTGTTGATGTCAAAGAACCATGTGAATCAGGAAATAATTCAGATTTGGATCAAATACATTTTGAAATAATTGTGCCAATGTTTAATCATTTTGATATGACCTCTAATCTTGGTGATCATTCTGTGTCAAATGACTTATTGCATGTTTTCTTATTTAAGCATGTTGTAGCATGTAAATTTGATGCACGTAAGGTTTATTTACCATTGTTGGGATGGTTTAATGATGAATATTGCCAATCTTTTGATGTGAATAAGAGCTTCACTTATATGTGCAAACCGAGTTGCAATATTTTCATGCATTCTACCTATGATAATATTTTGGCTTTATATTTTATAATCTATGAAGGTTCCTCATATATACATGTGTCATATGTGCAAAAATCAAGGGAAGTAAAAATGGATGACATATACATATACAACATGTACACCTTGTCTGTTTTGTTAGCCACATTTCAGATTAAGCAACACCGAGGACGGCTTTGTTTTCAAGAAGGGGAGGATGATGAGGACATGACTACCTTTGATAAGACCAAAAATATTGCATACATGCATATTTGTCAGGTGATTTCTAGTGCAAACTATTCAATAATCTCTTTATGTTATCCAGAACAAAAATACTTCACACGCTTTTGTGTTTTGTCTAATTGCAGGTGTATGGGACATTTGTACAATCCACATACGAAGATAAGGGAAAAGGAGAAGTTTAGGTGCTTTTCAAAAAGTCCTCTCACATCACTTTTGGGCCAAGAGAAGATAGAGTCCAAGTCTCTCACGTTCTGGATTCAGATTCGGACTGCACATACATATCTGACTCAAAACGCCAACAACTTTTTCATACAGACTCCAAATTGGGTGATTCTTTTTTTGTTGGAAACTAGATTTTGTGCACTTTCCAACCAATTGGATTCACCTTCAAATTCGTCCGGAGCGTTGAGTTATGGACAAAACAATCTGATGCTGCAGCAGAATCCGAGTTAAACTACAAGTCCAAAGGTGTTACATCACCTCCACTTGGGCCCATTGGCCTTGTACGACCTAGGGTTAGTTTTAGGCTGCCTTGGGACGTCCTCCCACCTCCTTGGCCGCCACCCCTTGCTCCTATATAAGTAGATCCATCTAGTAGCTTTTCCCTTGGGATTTGTTTAGTTAAAAGTTAGCCATTGCAACTTCGTGTACTTCGTTTGTGTCCAACGACCTGACCAAGACCGCTTCGGATCCCCACCTTTGTCAGTACTTCATATATATTCGCAATATTCAATTTTTTTATCATATTCTTGCTTGTTCTTCAATTGCTTGCAAGAATAGACCTTCGTGGTCAGATTGATCGTGCTCCGGCGTGGTCAATAACCTCTCGGAGTTGGTTTAGTGATTGCTAAGGCGCAATGTCGTGCACGTTTGTAGTCGGATCGTCAAAGTCGTCTCCACCAAATCGATAGTTATCATCTCATTGAAAGATCGGGACACCCCCGCCTCTATCAAAATTGTAATATTCGATCATCTTGGATCATATCATCGAAATACCATACATATAGGATACTTGGGATAGAGGTCGTTGCATTTTTGCCTAGTAGGTTGTGCACAAGTTCCGTATCCGACTATTGTGCAATCGTGCTAGCATCTCTCGAGTATTGTGCAACAAGAGCATTTTCGTGGATTCCACATTTTGGCTCATTTTTGGTTTCCACAATCCCACTTATATATTTGCGTGTGTGTTTCCGTGTACCACTACTTGCTTGGTCTACTTGCTGCATTTGCAAATTTGTGAATCTTTTCCAACATTATTGAAGCTCACTTACAATTGCATTAAATTTTGTGCCACCATCCTAACCAAGCTCCACCATAAGCTTTTACTTGTGTAGGTGTGAGAACCGACAAGAATTGGTACCAATTATGCTATTTCTTTGTCCGCATTTGAGTGATCTTGATTCATTGTCAACATCGGTCAAGGTACATTTGGTATAAATTCTTCTCCTTCTCCCACTCACATGTTTGCTTGGAATGATGGATAGGCCAAGTACTTCTATCAACACACTCTTCATCGAGCAAGACGACGACATGTCATCATTCGTCACCAAAAGCAACCTCTTTGGTGCACAACAAGCGTTGCATCAAGAGCAACAAGCGATGACCGACCGCATCGACAACCTCGCCACCGACTTGCGACTCTCCGAGCAACATACAAAGGACTACTTCGACAACAAGCTCGACGCTCACAAGCAAGAGAACGATGCAAGAATGGACGAGATCCGCGCCTTGTTGGTGCACCGTCCTCCTTCAACTTCTTCGTACTCAAGACGGAGGCTCTCAAGTCAACACTCCGACGACACCTTCTCCGGATCAAGTACACCGACATCGAACACTCTTCGACGAGCCGTGCGTCAAGACCGTCATGCATCTCGCAATCCTCTACACGACAAGCATTTACAAGAGCAAGTCGACGAGGAAGTACTTCGTGCTCAACCACACCAAGTTGCTTTTGCACAAGCTCAAGAACGACAACGTCAACGTCACCAAGAGGAAGAACGAGCACGTCTACATCAAGAGGAACAAGACGCCGAGGCTCAACGTCTTCAGCAACAACAATGTGAAGGACAAGCTCTTGAGGTGCAACGTGCCCTTCAAGAATCAAGTTAAGCCATTGCCAAGCGCAATCGCGATAGGCGCAATCAAGAGGAAGCACTTCGAGAAGAAATCCAAGAGCGGAACTACCAACCGCGAGTGCAACGTCAAGTTCCTCAAGCTCCTCCACAAGCTGGACAAGCTCCTCCACAACCTCAAGTTCAACATGAGCAAGAAGACGATGGACTTCCTCCACGACAAGAGCAACATGAGGTTGATTATCCTCCATGTCAAGGGCGTCATCATCACCCTCGCCAACAACACAATGAAGAGCAACACTATGGCAAGCTAAAATTCACCATGCCCAAGTTCAATGTAAGCAATCATCCCGAAGAGTACCTATCATGGGCATTGAAGGTTGACAAAATCTTCCGTTTGCACAACTATGAGGAAGAGAAGAAGATCGCTATGGCATCCCTTGAGTTCCAAGACTATGTGCTCATATGGTGGGAACAAGTACTTGAGCGCCGAGAAGCAAGAGGTGAACCACCAATCACCACTTGGGCTCAAATGAAAGATGTCATGCGAGCACGTTTTCAGCCCACATACTAAAACCGCGATCTCTTCAAGAAGTTCCAACTCCTCAAGCAAGGAACAAAGAGTGTTGAATACTACAAGGAAATGGAGATAACCATGATACGAGCCAATGTCACGGAAGATGATGAGCAAACTATGGCACGCTTCTTGAATGGCCTCAGTCATCCCATCAAGAAGATTGCCAACTTCCAACCCTACTCCAACCTCATTGAGCTCGTGCATCAAGCTACCAAGTCAGAACGCCAAGTGCAAGATGACTTCAGGTACGCCAAGTACTCATCCAAGACCTATGGCTTCTCCAACAACCAAGCTTCAATGACTCCTCCAACTTCTACCTCAACCAAGCCATCTACAAGCAATGACGACAAGTCAAGTTACAAGAAAACTTCGACAAGCTCAAGTCGTCTTCCTCCTACTACAAGCAACTTCAAGCCGCGCGCTTCATCATCTACTCCAACCGATGAGACCGTCAAGACAAGCTCCTTCAAGTGTTTCACTTGCGGCGGCCGAGGCCACAAGTCCTTCCAATGCACAAACAAGCGCACCATGATCCTCAACGATGATGGAACCTATGACTCCATGAGTGACTAGGAGATGGAAGCCCTTGAGCAAGTGGCCATGCACCGGCGCATTTACAAGGATGAAGATGATCAAGTCTTTTGTGATCAGGATTCGAGTCCCGCTCTCGTTGTCTCCAAAGTCTTGACTCTTCAACATCAAAAAGAAGAAGACCAAAGATGCAACATCTTCCACACTAAGGCCAGCATAAATGGAAGGTCCGTCAAGGTCATCGTCGATGGAGGTAGTTGTCACAACTTGGAAAGTGAAGAACTATGCTCCAAGTTACAATTGGTCAAGATGAAGCACCCGCACCCATACAAGGTCCAATGGCTAAGCGATTCCGGCACTATACGAGTTGAGCATACGGTCTAAGTCTCCTTCAAAATTGGTGCATACGAGGACACTTTGGAGTGTGATGTCGTCCCGATGTCCGTTTGCCACCTCCTTCTTGGTAGGCCTTGGCAATTTGACCGCGGCGTCATCCACAACGGGCGTACCAATCACTATTGCTTCAAGATGAAAGGGAAGGAGTATGTGCTACGACCTATGTCTCCTAGTCAAGTGATAGCCGACAAGCAAGCCACCCATCGTGGAGAGAAGAGTGAGAAAGTTATCCACCCAAAATAGAGTGAGAGCCACAAGCCGAGTGCCTCCACGATGAGCAACAAAGAAAACTTAATCCTATTGGCCACCAAAAGAGAGATGAGAGAAGTGTGTGAGAACCCTTCAAGTGTTATGCACTTTGTCCTTGTGTGCAAGGATGGAGAACCAAAAACTAACACTTCTCACAATCTACCTTTAGTGTTATCTTCTCTTTTGCAGGAATTCCAAGATGTTTTCCCCGATAAGCTACCTCCGGGACTACCTCCTCTACGAGGCATTGAGCACCGAATCGAGCTCATCCCCGGAGCACCTCTTCCAAACAAAGCTCCATATCGCGTCAACTCCGAAGAAACTAAGGAGATCCAACAACAAGTACAACAACTAATCAACAACGGACATGTACGGGAAAGCTTAAGCCCTTCTACCGTTCCCATTATACTTGTGCCCAAGCAATATGGTAGTTTTCGCATGTGTTCGGATTGTAGACCTATCAATGCTATTACTGTTCGTTATAGGCATCCCATTCCTGGCTTAGATGATATGCTTGATGAACTTCACGGTGCCACCATTTTCTCAAAAATTGATCTCAAAAGTGGCTATTATCAAATCCTCATACAAGAAGGTGATGAATGGAAAACCGCTTTCAAAACCAAATTTGGCTTGTACGAGTGGTTGGTTATGCCTATGGGTTTATCGGAATCTCCCGGTACTTTCATGCATCTTATGCATTTTGTGCTTCGCCCTTATATTGGAGTGTTTGTTGTGGTTTACTTTGATGACATTCTTGTTTTTAGCAAATCCATGAAAGAGCATCTAAAGCATGTCAGCGCTGTTTTGCAAACTCTTCGCAAGGAACGTCTTTATGCCAACATGAAAAAGTGCACGTTTGGTGTTGACAAGCTCGTTTTCTTGGGTTTCGTTGTCTCTTCCAAGGGTGTCCATGTTGATGAATCTAAAATTGAAGCAACTAAAACTTGGCCCCAACCTACCAATTTGCAACAAGTGCGTAGCTTTCTTGGCCTTGCGGATTTTTATCGTCGCTTGGTGAAAGATTTTAGCACTATTGCCGCTCCTTTGCATGCCTTGAGTAAGAAGAATGCTCCTTTTGTTTGGGGATCTTTGCAATCCACCGCTTTTGATGAGCTCAAGTCTTTGCTTACTCATGCTCCAATTCTTGCTTTGCCCAACTTTGACAAAACTTTTGAGATTCATTGCGATGCAAGTGGTACCGGAATTGGCGGAGTTTTAATGCAAGAAAAATGAGCCATTGCATATTTTAGTGAAAAACTCTCCGGTGCTCAACCTAACTATCCCATCTATGACAAAGAATTGTATGCTTTAGTGCGTGTGCTACATGTTTGGGAACATTATCTTAGACCTCATGAGTTTGTCATCCATACCAATGATGAAACGCTTAAGTACTTAAAAGGTCAAACTAAGTTGAACAAGCGTCATGCCAAATGGAGTGAATTTATTGAATCTTTCCACTATGAGATCAAGTACATAAAGGGTAAGGAAAATGTAGTCGTGGATGCACTTTCACGCATATGCACATGTGTCACTGATGAGGACATGACTATCTTGGATACAACCAAAAATATTGCATACATGCATATTTGTCAGGTGATTTCTAGTGCAAACTATTCAATAATCTATTTATGTTATCCAGAACAAAAATACTTCAGACACTTTTGTGTTTTTTCTAATTGCAGGTGTATGGGACATTTGTACAATCCAAATATGAAGATAAGGGAAAAGGAGAAGTTTAGGTTCTACTCAAAAAGTCCTCTCACGTTATTTTTTGGCCAAGAGAAGATAGAGTCCAAGTCTCTCACGTTCTGGATTCAAATTCGGACTGCACAGACATACCTGACTCAAAACGCCAACAACTCTTTCATACGGACTCCGAATTGGGTGATTTTTTTTTGTTTGAAAGTAGATTTTGTGCTCTTTCCAGCCCAATTGGATTCACCTTCAAATTCGTCCGGAGCTTTGAGATATCAACGAAACAATCAGACGCTACAGCAGAATCCGAGTCAAACAACAAATCCAAAGGTGTTGCATCACCTCCATTTGGGCCCATGAGACTTGTACGACCTAGGGTTGGTTTTAGGCTGCCTTGGGACGTTCTCCCACCTCCTTGGCCGTCACCCCATGCTTCTATATAAGTAGATCCATCTAGTAGTTTTTTCCTTGGGATTTGTTTAGTTAAAAGATAGCCATTGCAACTTCGTGTACTTCGTTTGTGTCCAACGACCAAACCAAGACCGCTTACGGATCCCCACCTTTATCAGTACTTCATATATATTCGCAATATTCAGATTGATTTATCATATTCTTGCTTGTTCTTCGATTGCTTGCAGGAATAGACCTTCGTGGTCAGGTTGATCGTGCTCCGGCGTGGTCAATAACCTCATGGAGTTGGTTTAGCGATTGCTAAGGCGCAACATCATGCACGTTTGTAGTCGGATCGTCAAGGTCGTCTCCACCAAATCGATAGTTATCATCTCATCGAAAGATCGGGACCCTCGCCTCTATCAACTGGTATCAGTTTCAGGTTGCTCGGTGAGAATTTCCAGTTTTCCTAGATTAGATTTATTTTCTTACCTACTGTCCAAGAAAAAGCCAAAAAAAAGTTAGATCTATTGATGTAGGGCGGAACCCTATGTGGACGATCTTTCACGTTTGGAGCGGATCCTATAGGGAACACGACGAACGAGCGGAAGAACACGAGGAAAAACACGGGGAGGAACGAGAGAAACTCAACCGACAAGTAATTGATCATACAAGGGCTAGATCACCGAACACATAAGGTAGCACAAGATTCAAAATCAACGAAGGAAAGATACAAAGGTAGCCGTTCTTCTCCGTGAGGAGGTCTTGATTGTCTTCCCTTGAAGGGGTCTTGAATCCGCTTGGGGGATCTTCTCCGAAGAGGTCGTGAGCTCCAAGGAGAAGTAACCAAGTGGATGAGCAAGGCTCTCACACAAAATATGAGCTAAACCAATGCTAACCCTAATACGAAGCTAGGAGACGAGTATATATAGTGCTAAGCCACGAAGGGGTAAGTGGGAGAGGATACATGGGTCGTCTACCCTTTCTCTGTGCACAGGCAGTCCGGTGGTACCGGTCACGGGGGCGGTTGTTCCGCTGGTAAGTCAAGCAGGGCGGAAATATCGGACGGGGAAGGCGGTACTACCCCTAGGAGGTCAGGCGCTGGCTTCTGGAGAGGGACGTCGAAGGGGCCACTGGTTGTACCGGTTGTCGGGGCGGTTGTTCCGGTCTTTGGACAGAAACCGGTAAAACCGGTGCAGCACCGGCCTTGCTCCGCTCGATCACAGAATGTGGGCCGGTTGTTGGTCGGTAGCTGGCCGGTTATTCCGCCCGGGCAGTGCTTGGGCGGTTGTTCCGGTCCTTCTAGGCTACGCAGATCATCTACATGCTCTTGATGTTCGTCTTGCGTCGTAACTTCTCCTTGGTTACTTTCTTGGTACCTAAGCACACAAAGCATCTCCGTTTGAGGTAGTAGCCATGTCTCAAGTGGGTCAAAGAGAAGTTCAACAAGGAGAGAGTTAACCTCGGATTGAATAGCACGTGCTCGAGCTCTCGTCATGGGGATGATGGAAGGGTGCTCCGCATCATCTATTCATCCTTTGTCCAAGCCAGTCTGAGCCTTTGCAACTTTCTTTTCATTGTATCCATTATTGAATTCTTGGTTGCATCATCGTGTCGAGTTGCTGGTCTTAGTGTCTAGTTCGTTCAGAGTTTCGAGTTCTGTTCACATTAGTCACGCCGCCGCTGCATCGTTATCCCTTCCGCTGTCCACCATCCATCCATCAGTTTCCACCACGTGCTACCCACCGTTCATTGTCATAATCATAGTTGAGATCGTTCACATCTTCGCTTGATCGAATCTGCATCTTATATAGTTTTCAGACAATTTTCTGAACCCATTGGCACTTCCTTTTAAAGGAAATTCGAGAGATTATGTTGCTTATAGACATCAGCCCCCCTGGTAGGGACAAACGTTCCTTTTTGCAGATACTCTATGATCCGGGCAATCTCATTTGGGCGTAAATTGAAGAAAATCCAGCGGCTATATGCCTTTTTCTCCTTGTTTTCCCCGGATGGAGTGCTGTAACTCATGTGCGTGAAAGCCAAGAGGCATTCCTGGCATCGGTCAATATATATGTGGAAACGATATCTCCACTGTAGATGACAGGACATTTTGGGGCAACTAGGGAAAAAGCGCACTGGAAAATGAAGTACTTTCAAGGACTGCCATAGAATGGACAGATGTTCACTAAAATGGTCATAATTTTGTCATTCAGAGTCCGTGTCAGACCCACAAGTACTCAAACTGCTCGCGGCGAGCGCGCGAATCCAAAAAATACTCCCCACTTGCGCCAGGAGGCCTGGAGTACCCTCAAATACGGCCTTAAGCAGGAGTTCTTGGCCCTGAAAGTCAAAGAACATCATTCATCGCTATTTTTCAAACAAGTTTCTGAACCCATTGGCACTTCCATTTGAAGGAAATTCGAGAGATTATGTTGCTTATAGACATTAGCCCCCCTGGTAGGGACAAACGTACCTTTCTGCAGATACTCTATGATCCGGGTAATCTCATTTGGCCGTAAATTGAAGAAAATCCAGCGGCTATATGCCTTATTCTATGGCATTTCGTCGGATGGCATGCTGTAACTCATGCGCGTGAAAGCCAAGAACAAAAGGGCATTCCGGGCATCGGTCAATATATATGTGGAAACGATATCTCCACTATAGAGGACACGAAATTTTGGGGCGGTTACGCAAAAAGCGCAAGGGAAAATGAAGTACTTTCAAGGACTGCCATAGAATGGACAGATGTTCACTAAAACGGTCATAATTTTGTCATTCAGAGTCCGTGTCAAACCCATAAGTACTCAAACTACTTGCGGCGAGCATGCAAATCCAAAAAATACTCCCCGCTTGCGCTAGGAGGCTCGGAGTACCCTCGAATACGTCCTTAAGCAGGACTTTTTGGCCCTGAAAGTCAAATAACATCATTCGTTGTTGTTTTTCAGACAAGTTTCTGAACCCATTGGCACTTCCTTTTGAAGGAAATTGAGAGATTATGTTGCTTATAGACATTAGCCCTCGTTAGGGACAAACATACCTTTCTCGCAGATGCTCTATGATCCGAGCAATCTCATTTGGCCGTAAATTGAAGAAAATCCAGCGCTATATGCCTTATTCTCCTTGTTTTCACGGATGGCATGTCAGAACTCATGCGCGTGAAAGCCAAGAACAAAAGGGCATTCCTGGCATCGGTCAATATATATGTGGAAACGATATCTCCACTATAGAGGACAAGAATTTTTGGGGCGGTTAGGCAAAAAGCGCATGGGAAAATGAAGTACTTTCAAGGACTGCCATAGAATGCACAGATCTTCACTAAAAGGGTCATAATTTTGTCATTCGGAGTCCGTGTAGGACCCACAAGTACTCAAACTGCTCGCGGCAAGCGTGCGAATCCAGAAAATACTCCCCGCTTGCACCAGGAGGCCTGGAGTACCCTCAAATACGGTCTTAAGCAGGACATTTTGGCCCTGAAAGTCAAAGAACATCATTCATCGCTGTCTTTCAAACAAATTTCTGAACCCATAGGCACTTCCTTTTGAAGGAATTTGAGAGATTATGTTCCTTATAGACATTTGCCCCCTGGTAGGGACAAACATACCTTTCTGTAGATGCTCTCTGATCGGGGCAATCTCATTTGGCCGTAAATTGAAGAAAATCCAGCGGCTATATGCCTTATTATCCTTGTTTTCGCCAGATGGCATGCTTTAACTCATGCGTGTGAAAGCAATGAACAAAAGGGCATTCCTGGCATCGGTCGATATATATGTGGCAACGATATCTCCACTATAGAGGACAAGAAATTTTGGGCCAGTCAGGCAAAAAGCGCATGAGAAAATGAAGTACTTTCAAGCACTGCCATAGAATGGACAGATGTTCACTAAAAGGGTCATAATTTTGTCATTCAGAGTCTGTGTCGGACCCATATGTACTCAAACTGCTCGCGGCGAGTGCGTGAATCCATAAAATACTCCCCGCTTGCACCAGGAGGCCCGGAGTACCCTCAAATACGGTCTTAAGCAGGACTTTTTGGCCTTGAAAGTCAAAGAACATTATTCGTCGCTGTTTTTCAGACAAGTTTCTGAACCCATTGGCACTTTCTTTTGAAGGAAATTCAAGAGATTACGTTGCTTATAGACATTAGCCCCCGTGGTAGGGACAAACGTACCTTTCTTCAAATGCTCTATGATTCGTGCAATCTCATTTGGCCGTAAATTGAAGAAAATCCAGTGGCTATATGCCTTATTCTCCTTGTTTTTGCCGGATGGCATGCTGTAACTCATGCGCGTGAAAGCCAAGAACAAAAGGGCATTCCTGGCATCGGTCATTATATATGTGGAAACGATATCTCCACTATAGAGGTCAAGAAATTTTGGCGCGGTTAGGCAAAAAGCGCACGGGAAAATGAAGTACATTCAAGGACTGCCATAGAATGGACAGATGTTCACTAAAACAGTCATAATTTTGTCATTCGGAGTCCGTGTCGGACCCACAAGTACTCAAACTGATCGCGGGGAGCGTGCGAATCCAGAAAATATTCCCCGCTTGCGCTAGGAGACCCAGAGTACCCTTAAATACAGCCTTAAGCAGGAGTTTTTGGCCTTGAAAGGCAAAGCACATCATTTGTCACTCTTTTTCAGACAAGTTTCTGAACCCATTGGCACTTCCGTTTGAAGGAAATTTGAGAGATTATGTTGCTTATAGACATTAGCCCCCCTGGTAGGGATAAACGTACCTTTCTGCAGATTCTTTATGATTCGGGCAATCTCATTTGGCCGTAAATTCAAGAAAATCCAGCAGCTATATGCCTTACCCTCCTTGTTTTCGCCGGATGGCATGTTGTAACTCATGCGCGTGAAAGCCAAAAACAAAAGGGCATTCCTGGCATCGGTCAACATATATGTGGAAACGATATCTCCACTATAGAGGACAAGAAAATTTTAGGTTAGTCAGGCAAAAAGCGCACGAGAAAATGAAGTACTTTAAAGGACTGCCATAGAATGGACAGATGTTCACTAAAACGGTCATAATTTTGTCTTTCGGAGTCTGTGTCGGACCCATATGTACTAAAACTGCTCGTGGCGAGCGCGTGAATCCAAAAAATACTCCCCGATTGTGCCAGGAGGCCCGGAGTACCCTCAAATTAAGCCTTAAGCAGGACTTTTTGGCCCTGAAAGTCAAAGAACAATATTCATCGCTGTTTTTCAGACAAGTTTCACGCGTTGCTCTATGATCCGGGCAATCTCATTTGGCCGTAAATTGAAGAAAAACTAGCGGCTATATGCCTTATTCTCCTTGTTTTCGCCGGATGGCATGCTGTAACTCATGCGCGTGAAAGCCAAGAACAAAAGGGCATTCTTGACATCGGTCAATATATATGTGGAAACGATATCTCCACTGTAGAGGACAAGAAATTTTGGGGCAGTTAGGCAAAAAGCGCACGGGAAAATGAAGTACTTTCAAGGACTGCCATAGAATGGACAGATATTCACTAAACGGTCATAATTTTGTCATTCGGAGTCCCTGTCGGACCCAGAAGTACTCAAACCGCTCATGGCGAAGCGTGCGAATCCGTAAAATACTCCCCGCTTGCACCAGAGGCCCGAGTACCTCAAATACGCCTTAAGGTGACTTTTTGCCGTGAAAGTCAAAGAACATCATTCATCGCTGTTTTTCAGACAAGTTTCTGAAGCCATTGGCACTTCCTTTTGAAGGAAAGTCGAGAGATTATGTTCCTTATAGACATTTGCCCCCTGGTAGGGACAAACGTACCTTTATGCAGATGCTCTATGATCCGGGCAATCACATTTGGTCGTAAAATTAAGAAAATGCAGCGGCTATATGCCTTAATCTCTTTGTTTTCGCCGGATGGCATGCTGTGCCAAGAACAAAAGGGCATTCCTGGCATTGGTCAATATATACGTGGAAATGATATCTCCACTATAGAGGACAAGATATTTTGGGGCGGTTAGGCAAAAAGCGGATGGGCAAATGAAGTACATTCAAGGACTGCCATAGAATGGACAGATGTTTAGTAAAACGGTCATAATTTATTCATTCGGAGTCCGTGTCGGACCCACGAGTACTCAAATTGCTTGCGGCGAGTGTGCGAATCCAGAAAATACTCCCCGCTTGTGCCAGGAGGCCCAGAGTACCCTCAAATACGGCCTTAAGCAGGTCTTTTTGGCCCTGAAAGTAAAAGTACATCATTGGCCGCTGTTTTTCAGACAAGTTTCTGAACACATTGGCACTTCCTTTTGAAGGAAATTTGAGAGATTATGTTGCTTATAGACATTAGCCCCCCTGGTAGGGATAAACATACCTTTCTGCAGATTCTCTATGATTTGGGCAATCTCATTTGGCCGTAAATTAAAGAAAATCCAGCAGTTATATGCCTTATTCTCCTTGTTTTCGCTGGATGGCATGCTGTAACTCATGCGCGTGAAAGCCAAAAACAAAAGGGCATTCCTAGCATCGGTCAATATATTTGTGGAAACGATATCTCCACTATAGAGGACAAGAAATTTTGGGGTCGGCCAAAAAAGCGCATGAGAAAATGAAGTACTTTCAAGGGCGCCATAGAATGGACAGATGTTCACTAAAATGGTCATAATTTTGTCATTCACATTCCGTGTCGGACCCATAAGTACTCAAACTACTTGTGGCGAAAAGCGAATCCAAAAATACTCCCGCTTATGCCAGAGGCCCGGAGTACCCTCAAATACGGCCTTTAGCAAGACTTTTTGGCCCTGAAAGTCAAAGAACATCATTCGTCGCTGTTTTTTAGACAAGTTTCTGAACCCATTGGCACTTCCTTTTGAAGGAAATTCGAGAGATTATGTTGCTTATAGACATTAGCCCCCCTTGTAGGGAAAAACTTACCTTTCTGCAGATGCTCTATGATCCAGGCAATCTCATTTGGCCGTAAATTGAAGAAAATCCAGCGGCTATATGCCTTATTCTCCTTGTTTTTGCCGGATGGCATGCTGTAACTCATGCACATGAAAGCCAAGAACAAAAGGGCATTCCTGGCATCGGTCAATATATATGTGGAAACGATATCTCCACTATAGAGGACAAGAATTTTTGGGGCCGTTAGGCAAAAAGCGCATGGGAAAATGAAGTACTTTCAAGGACTGCCATAGAATGGACAGATGTTCACTAAAAGGGTCATAATTTTGTCATTCGGAGTCCGTGTCGGACCCACAAGTACTCAAACTGCTCGTGGTGAGCGTGCGAATCCAGAAAATACTCCCCGCTTGCACCGGGAGGCCTGGAGTACCCTCAAATACGGTCTTAAGTAGGACTTTTTGGCCCTAAAAGTCAAAGAACATCATTCGTTGCTGTTTTTAGACAAGTTTTTGAATCCATTGGCACTTCCTTTTGAAGGAAATTCGAGAGATTATGTTGCTTATAGACATTAGCCCCCCTTGTAGGGACAAACGTACCTTTCTGCATATGCTCTATGATCCAGGCAATCTCATTTGGTCGTAAATTGAAGAAAATCCAGCGGCTATATGCCTTATTCTCCTTGTTTTTGCCGGATGGCATGCTGTAACTCATGCACGTGAAAGCCAAGAACAAAAGGGCATTCCTGGCATCGGTCAATATATATGTGGATACGATATCTCCACTATAGAGGACAATAATTTTTGGGGCCCTTAGGCAAAAAGCGCACGGGAAAATGAAGTACTTTCAAGGACTGCCATAGAATGGACAGATGTTCACTAAAAGGGTCATAATTTTGTCATTCGGACTCCGTGTCAGACCCACAAGTACTCAAACTGCTCCCGGTGAGCATGGGAATCCAGAAAATACTCCCTGCTTGCACCAGGAGGCCTGGAGTACCCTCAAATACGGTCTTAAGCAGGACTTTTTGGCCCTGAAAGTCAAAGAACATCATTCGTCGTTGTTTTCAGACAAGTTTCTGAACCCATTGGCACTTCCTTTTGAAGGAATTCGAGAGATTATGTTCCTTATAGACATTTTCCCCCTAGTAGGGACAAACGTACCTTTCTGCAGATGCTCTATGATCCGGGCAATCTCATTTGGCCGTAAATTGAAGAAAATCGAGCGGCTATATGCCTTATTATCCTTGTTTTTGCCGGATGGCATGCTGTAACTCATGCGTGTGAAAGCCGATAACAAAAGGGCATTCCTTGCATCGGTCAATATATATGTGGCAACGATATCTCCACTATAGAGGACAAGAAATTTTGGGGCAGTCAGGCAGAAAGCGCATGAGAAAATGAAGTACTTTCAAGGACTGCCATAGAATGGACAGATGTTCACTAAAACGGTCATAATTTTGTCATTCGGAGTCTGTGTCGGACACATGTACTCAAACTGCTCGCGGCGAGCGCGTGAATCCAAAAAATACTCCCCGCTTGCGCTAGGGGGCCCGGAGTACCCTCAAATTAAGCCTTAAGCAGGACTTTTTGGCCCTGAAAGTCAAAGAAAATTTTTCGTCGCTGTTTTTCAGACAAGTTTCTGAACCCATTGGCACTTCCTTTTGAAGGAAATTCGAGAGATTATGTTGCTTATAGACATTAGCCCCCCTGATAGGGACAAACGTACCTTTCCTCAAGTGCTCTATGATTCGAGCAATATCATTTGGCCGTAAATTGAAGAAAATCCAGCGGCTCTATGCCTTATTCTCCATGTTTTCGCCGGATGGCATGCTGCAACTCATGCGTGTAAAAGCTAAGAACAAAAGGGAATTCCTCGCATCGGTCAATATATATGAGGAAACGATATCTCCACAATAGAGGATAAGAAATTTTGGGGCAGTCAGACAAAAAGCGCATGAGAAAATGAAGTACTTTCAAGGACTGCCATAGAATGGACAGATGTTCACTAAATCGGTCGTAATTTTGTCATTCGGAGTCCGTGTCGGACACATATGTACTCAAACTGCTCGCGGCGAGCATGTGAATCCAAAAAATACTCCCCGCTTGCACCAGGAGGCCCGGAGTACCCTCAAATTAAGCCTTAAGCAGGACTTTTTGGCCCTGAAAGTCACAGAATATTATTCGTCGCTGTTTTTCAGACAAGTTTCTGAACCCATTGGCACTTCCTTTTGAAGGAAATTCGAGAGATTATGTTGCTTATAGACATTAGCCCCCCCTGGTAGGGACAAACGTACCTATCTTCAAATGCTCTATGATTCGGGCAATCTCATTTGGTCGTAAATTGAAGAAAATTCAGCGGCTATATGCCTTATTTTCCTTGTTTTCGCCGGATGGCATGCCGTAACTCATGCGCATGAAAGCCAAGAATAAAAGGGCATTCCTCGCATTGGTCAATATATATGAGGAAACGATATCTCCACAATAGAGGATAAGAAATTTTGGGGCGGTTAGTCAAAAAGTGCACGGGAAAATGAAGTACTTTCAAGGACTGCCATAAAATGGACAGATGTTCACTAAAACAGTCATAATTTTGTCATTCGGAGTCCGTGTCGGACCCACAAGAACTGAAACTGCTTGCGGGGAGTGTGCGAATCCAGAAAATACTCCCCGCTTGCGCCAGGAGGCCTGGAGTACCCTTAAATACGGCCTTAAGCAGGAGTTTTTGGCCCGGAAAGTCAAAGCACATCATTTGTCGCTGTTTTTTAGACAAGTTTCTGAACCCATTGGCACTTCCTTTTGAAGGAAATTTGAGAGATTATGTTGCTTATAGACATTAGCCCCCCTGGTAGGGATAAACGTACCTTTCTGCAGATTCTCTATGATTCGGGCAATCTCATTTGGCCGTAAATTTAAGAAAATCCAGAAGCTATATGCCTTACTCTCCTTGTTTTCACCGGATGGCATGCTGTAACTCATGCGCGTGAAAGCCAAAAACAAGTGGGCATTCCTGGCATCGGTCAATATATATGTGGAAACGATATCTCCACTATAGAGGACAAGAAATTTTGGGGCAGTCAGGCAAAAAGCGCACGGGAAAATGAAGTACTTTCAAGGACTGCCATAGAATGGACAATGTTGATGAGGACATCAATACCATTGTTAGACCCACAGCGCCTACTGGTATACATACTGGACCAATTACTAGAGCTTGTGCACGCCAACTAAATTACCAGGTACTTTTGTTTCTTGGTAATGATTCTAATGTTCATGAGAATATGATGTTGCCTAAATTTGATACATTTGTTTTGCTTACAAATGAAGGGCCTAGCTTGGAGAAGGATGAACATTGGAGCAAGAACAAGCATGGAGATGATGCCATGTGTAAGGGAAACATGAACGGAGTTATAAGTGATGATTTCAGGACTTTGAAGCCACCATAATGGGTGCATGAAGCCTTGGACGAAATATACAAGATGCCACTTCATAAATTTTGTCCCGAGGCTATTCTAGGTGCTGCGTCACCTTATTACTAGGCCAGGCCCATGTAATTTCGAAATACATAAGTATGGGCTATTTTTAGAGTCCGTATGTGTGGGGAAACAAGAGGTAGGGTTGATTTCGGACCCCTCCACCAAGGGCCACGAAATCCCCCCCCCCATCTTCCTCCATATATACAGCCCTTAGGGCATCGTTTAGACTTAGGGTTTTGTTTGGACTAAAGTTTGCCATAGCTGCAACTTCGCGTACTTCGTTTGTGTTCAACGACCAGACAAAGGCGTCACAGAACCCCACCTTGATCAATAAAGCTTTCCTCTTATATTCACAATATCCAGATTGCAATCTTTGTTTCTTGCTTGTTCTTTGTTAGCCTGCAGGAAACAAACCTTCGTGGTCAGGTTGATCGTGCTCCGGCGTGGTCAATAACCTCTCGGATTTGCTTTAGCGATTGCTAAGGCGCGACGTCCTCGCACGTTCATAGTCGGATCGTCAAAGTCGACTTCGTCCAAAATGAAAGCCACCATCTCATCGAAAAACAGGACACCTTTGCCTCTATCATATGTTCACTAAAACGGTCATAATTTTGTCTTTCGGAGTCTGTGCCGGACCCATATGTACTCAAACTGCTCGCGGCGAGCGTGTGAATCCAAAAAATACTCCCTTATTGCACGAGGAGGCTCGGAGTACCCTCAAATTAAGCCTTAAGCAGGACTTTTTGGCCCTAAAAGTCAAAGAACAATATTCATCGATGTTTTCCAGACAATCCATTTGGCCGTAAATTGAAGAAAATCCAGCGGCTATATGCCTTATTCTCCTTGTTTTCGCTGGATGGCATGCTGTAACTTATGCGCCTGAAAGCCAAGAACAAAAGGGCATTCCTGACATCGGTCAATATATATGTGGAAACTATATCTCCACTATAGAGGACAAGAAATTTTGGGTCAGTTAGGCAAAAAGCGCACGGGAAAATGAAGTACTTTTAAGGACTGCCATAGAATGGAAAGATATTCACTAAACGGTCATAATTTTGTCATTCGGAGTCCGTGTCGGACCCAGAAGTGCTCAAACTGCTCACGGCGAGCATGCGAATCCAGAAAATACTCCCTTCTTGCACCAAGTGGCTTGGAGTACCCTCAAATGCGGTCTTAAGCATGACTTTTTGGCCCTGAAAGTCAAAGAACATCATTCGTCGCAGCTTTTTACACAAGTTTCTGAATCCATTGGCACTTCCTTTTGATGGAAATTCGAGAGATTATGTTCCTTATAGACATTTACCCCCTGGTAGGGACAAACGTACCTTTCTGAAGATGCTCTATGATCCAGGCAATCTCATTTGGCCGTAAATTGAAGAAAATCTAGCGGCTATATGCCTTATTCTCCTTGTTTTCGCCGGATGGCATGCTGTACCTTATGCGCATGAAAGCCAAGAACAAAGGGCATTCCTGGCATCGGTCAATATATATGTGGAAACGGTATCTCCACTATAGAGGACAAGAAATTTTCTCGCAGTCAGGCAAAAAGCGCATGAGAAAATGAAGTACTTTGAAGGACTGCCATAGAATGGACAGATGTTCACTAAAACGGTCATAATTTTGTCATTCGGAGTCCGTGTCGGACCCATAAGTAATCAAACTGCTCGCAACGAGTGCGCAAATCAAAAAAATACTCCCCGCTTGCGCCAGGAGGCCCGGAGTACTCTCAAAATCATCTTTAAGCAGGACTTTTTGGCCCTGAAAGTCAAAGAACATCATTCGTCGCTGTTTTTCAGACAAGTTTCTCAACCCATTGGCACTTCCTTTTGAAGGAAATTCGAGAGATTATGTTGCTTATAGACATTAGCCCCCCTGGTAGGGACAAACATACCTTTCTGCAGATGCTCTACGATCCGGGCAATCACATTTGGTCGTAAAATTAAGAAAATCCAGCGGCTATATGCCTTATTCTCCTTGTTATCGTCGGATGGCATCCTGTAACTCATGCGCGTGAAAGCCAAGGACAAAATGGCATTCCTGGCATCGGTCAATGTATATGTGGAAACGATATCTCCACTATAGAGGACAAGAAATTTTGGGGCGGTTAGGCAAAAAGCGCACGGGAAAATGAAGTACATTCAAGGACTGCCATAGAATGGACAGATGTTTAGTAAAATGGTCATATTTTATTCATTCGGAGTTCGTGCCGGACCCACAAGTACTCAAACTGCTTGCGGTGAGCGTGCGAATCCATAAAATACTCCCCGCTTGCGTCAGGAGGCCCGGAGTACCCTCAAATATGGCCTTAAGCAGGACTTTTTGGCCCTGAAAGTAAAAGTACATCATTGGTCGCTGTTTTTCAGACAAGTGTCTCAACCCATTGGCACTTCCTTTTGAAGGAAATTTGAGAGATTATGTTGCTTATAGACATTAGCCCCCCTGGTAGGGATAAATGTACCTTTCTGCAGATTCTCTATGATTCGGGCAATCTCACTTGGCCGTAAATTGAAGAAAATCCAGCAGCTATATGCCTTACTCTCCTTGTTTTCGCCAGATGGCATGCTGTAATTCATGCGCGTGAAAGCCAAAAACAAAAGGGCATTCCTGGCATCGGTCAATATATATGTGGAAACGATATCTCCACTATAGAGGACAATAAATTTTGGGGCAGTCAGGCAAAAAGCCCACGAGAAAATAAAGTACTTTCAAGGACTGCCATAGAATGGACAATGTTGATGAGGACATCAATACCATTGTTACACCCACAGCCCCTACTGCTATACATACTGCACCAATTACTAGAGCTCGCGCACGCCAACTAAATTACCAGGTACTTTCGTTTCTTGGTAACGATTCTAATGTTCATGAGAATATGATGCTGCCTAAATTGGATACATTTGTTTTGCTTACAAATGAAGGGCCTAGCTTGGAGAAGGATGAACATTGGAGCAAGAACAAGCATGGAGATGATGGCATGCGCAAGGGAAACATGAACGGAGTTATAAGTGATGATTTCAGGACTTTGAAGCCACCATAATGGGTGCATGAAGCCTTGGACGAAATATACAAGATGCCACTTCATAAATTTTGTCCCGAGGCTATTCTAGGTGCTGCGTCACCTTATTATTGGGCCAGGTCCATGTAATTTCGAAATACATAAGTATAGGCTATTTTTGGAGTCTACATGTGTGGGGAAACAAGAGATAGGGTTGATTTCGGACCCCTCCACCAAGGGCCACGAAATCCCCCTCCCCCTCTTCCTCCATATATACAGCCCTTAGGGCATCGTTTAGACTTTGGGTTTTGTTTAGACTAAAGTTCGCCATAGCTGCAACTTCGCGTGCATTTCGCTTGTGTTCAACGACTGCACAAAGCGCCACAGTAACCCCACCTTGATCAATAAAGCTTTCCTCTTATATTCGCAATATCCAGATTGCAATCTTAGTTTCTTGCTTGTTCTTCGTTAGCCTGCAGGAAACAGACCTTCGTGGTCAGGTTGATCATGCTCCGGCGTGGTCAATAACCTCTCGGAGTGGCTTTAGCGATTGCTAAGGCGCGACGTCCTCGCACGTTCATAATCGGATCGTCAATTCGACTTCCTACAAAACGAAAGCCACCATCTCATCAAAAAACGGGACACCTTTGCCTCTATCAGATGTTCACTAAAACGGTCATAATTTTGTCTTTCGGAGTCTATGCCGGACCCATATGTACTCAAACTGCTCGCGGCGAGCGTGTGAATCCAAAAAATACTCCCCGTTGCGCTAGGAGGCCCGGAGTACCCTAAAATTAAGCCTTAAGCAGGACTTTTTGGCCCTGAAAGTTAAAGAACAATATTCATCGCTGTTTTTCAGACAAGTTTCACGCGATGCTCTATGATCCGGGCAATCTCATTTGGCCGTAAATTGAAGAAAATCCAGTGGCTATATGCCTTATTCTCCATGCCACGGATCGCATGTCAGAACTCATATGCGTGAAAGCCAAGAACAACAGGGCATTCCTGGCATCGGTCAATATATATGTGGAAACGGTATCTCCACTATAGAGGACAAGAAATTTTATCGCAGTCAGGCAAAAAACGCATGAGAAAATGAAGTACTTTCAAGGACTGCCATAGAATGGACAGATGTTCACTAAAACGGTCATAATTTTATCATTCGGAGTCCGTGTTGGACCCATAAGTACTCAAACTGCTCGCGGCGAGTGCGCAAATGAAATAAATACTCCCCGCTTGCGCCAGGAGGCCTGGAGTACTCTCAAAATCATCCTTAAGCAGGACTTTTTGGCCCTGAAAGTCAAAGAACATCATTCGTCGCTGTTTTTCAGACAAGTTTCTCAACCCATTGGCACTTCCTTTTGAAGGAAATTTGAGAGATTATGTTGCTTATAGACATTAGCCCCCTGGTAGGGACAAACGTACCTTTCTGCAGATGCTCTACGATCCGGGCAATCACATTTGGTCGTAAAATTAAGAAAATCCAGCGGCTATATGCCTTATTCTCCTTGTTATCGTCGGATGGCATCCTGTAACTCATGCGCGTGAAAGCCAAGGACAAAAGGGCATTCCTGGCATCGGTCAATGTATATGTGGAAACGATATCTCCACTATAGAGGACAAGAAATTTTGGGGCAGTTAGGCAAAAAGCGCACGGGAAAATGATGTACATTCAAGGACTGCCATAGAATGGATAGATGTTTAGTAAAACGGTCATATTTTATTCATTCGGAGTCCGTGTCGGACCCACAAGTACTCAAACTGCTTGCGGTGAACGTGCAAATCCAGAAAATACTCCCCACTTGCGTCAGGAGGCCCGGAGTACCCTCAAATATGGCCTTAAGCAGGACTTTTTGGCCGTGAAAGTAAAAGTACATCATTGGTCGCCGTTTTTCAGACAAGTTTCTGAACCCATTGGCACTTCCTTTTGAAGTAAATTTGAGAGATTATGTTGCTCATAGACATTAGCCCCTGGTAGGGACAAACGTACCTTCTCGCAGATGCTCTATGATTCGGCAATCACATTTGGTCGTAAATTGAAGAAAATCCAGCGGCTATATGCCTTATTCTCCTTGTTATCGCGGATGGCATCCTGTAACTCATGCGGCGTGAAAGCCAAGGACAAAAGGGCATTCTGGCATCGGTCAATATATATGTGGAAACGATATTCCACTATAGAGGACAAGAAATTTTGGGGTAGTTAGGCAAAAGCGACGGAAAATGATGTACATTCAAGGACCGCCATAGAATGGATAGATGTTTAGTAAAACGGTCATATTTTATTCATTCGGAGTCCGTGTCGGACCCACAAGTACTCAAACTGCTTGCGGTGAACGTGCAAATCCAGAAAATACTCCCCACTTGCGTCAGGAGGCCCGGAGTACCCTCAAATATGGCCTTAAGCAGGACTTTTTGGCCGTGAAAGTAAAAGTACATCATTGGTCGCCGTTTTTCAGACAAGTTTCTGAACCCATTGGCACTTCCTTTTGAAGTAAATTTGAGAGATTATGTTGCTCATAGACATTAGCCCCCCTGGTAGGGATAAACGTACCTTTCTGCAGATTCTCTATGATTCGGGCAATCTCATTTAGCCGTAAATTGAAGAAAATCCAACAGCTATATGCCTTATTCTCCTTGTTTTCGCCGGATGGCATGCTGTAACTCATGCGCGTGAAAGCAAAAAACAAAAGGGCATTCCTGGCATCGGTCAATATATTTGTGGAAACGATATCCCCACTAATAGAGGACAAGAAATTTTGGGGTAGCCAGGCAAAAAGCGCACGAGAAAATGAAGTACTTTCAAGGACTGCCATAGAATGGACAGATGTTCACTAAAACGGTCATAATTTTGTCATTCACATTCCGGGTCGGACCCTTAAGCACTCAAACTACTTGCGGCGAGCGTGCGAATCCAAAAAATACTCCCCGCTTGCGCCAGGAGGCCCGGAGTACCCTCAAATACGGCCTTAAGCAGGACTTTTTGCCCCTGAAAGTCAAAGAACATCATTCGTCGCTGTTTTTTAGACAAGTTTCTGAACCCATTGGCACTTCCTTTTGAAGGAAATTCAAGAGATTATGTTGCTCATAGATATTAGCCCACCTGGTAGGGACAAACGTACCTTTCTTCAGATGCTCTATGATCCAGGCAATCTCATTTGGCCGTAAGTTGAAGAAAATCCAGCGGCTATATGCCTTATTATCCTTGTTTTCGACGGATGCCATGCTGTAACTCATGCGTGTGAAAGCCAAGAACAAAAGGGCATTCCTGGCATCGGCCAATATATATGTGGCGACGATATCTCCACTATAGAGGATAAGAAATTTTGGGGCAGTCAGGCAAAAAGCGCATGAGAAAATGAAGTACTTTCAAGGACTGCCATAGAATGGACAGATGTTCACTAAAACGGTCATAATTTTGTCATTCGGAGTCCGTGTCGGACCCATATGTACTCAAACTGCTCGCGGCGAGCGCGTGAATCCAAAAAACACTCTCCGCTTGCGCCAGGAGGCCTGGAGTACCCTCAAATTAAGCCTTAAGCATGACTTTTTGGCCCTGAAAGTCAAAGAACATTATTCGTCGCTGTTTTGTAGACATGTTTCTGAACCCATTGGCACTTCCTTTTGTAGGAAATTCGAGAGATTATGTTGCTTATAGACATTAGCCCCCTGGTAGGGATAAACATACCTTTCTGCAGATTCTCTATGATTCGGGCAATCTCATTTGGCCGTAAATTGAAGAAAATCCAGCAGCTATATGCCTTATTCTCCTTGTTTTCGCCGGATGGCATGCTGTAACTCATGCGCGTGAAAGCCAAAAACAAAAGGGCATTCCTGGCATCGGTCAATATATTTGTGGAAACGATATCTCCACTATAGAGGACAAGAAATTTTGGGGCAGCCAGGCAAAAAGCGCACGAGAAAATGAAGTACTTTCAAGGACTGCCATAGAATGGAAAGATGTTCACTAAAACGGTCATAATTTTGTCATTCACATTCCGTGTCGGACCCTTAAGTACTCAAACTACTTGCGGCGAGCGTGCGAATCCAAAAAGTACTCCCCTCTTGCGCCAGGAGGCCCGGAGTACCCTCAAATACGACCTTAAGCAGGACTTTTTGCCCTGAAAGTCAAAGACCATCATTCGTCGTTGTTTTTTAGACAAGTTTCTGAACCTATTGGCACTTCCTTTTGATGGAAATTCGAGAGATTATGTTGCTTATAGACATTATCCGCCCTTGTAGGGACAAACGTACCTTTCTTCAGATGCTCTATGATCCAGGCAATCTCATTTGGCCGTAAATTGAAGAAAATCCAGCGGCTATATGCCTTATTCTCCTTGTTTTTGCCGGATGCCATGTTGTAACTCATGCGCGTGAAAGCCAAGAACAAAATGGCATTCCAGCCATCGGTCATTATATATGTGGAAACGATATCTCCACTATAGAGGACAAGAAATTTTGGCGCGGTTAGGCAAAAAGCGCACGGGAAAATGAAGTACATTCAAGGACTGCCATAGAATGGACGGATGTCTAGTAAAACGTTCATAATTTATTCATTCGGAGTCCGTGTCGGACCCACAAGTACTCAAACTGCTTGCAGCGACCGTGCGAATCCATAAATTACTCCCCGCTTGCGCCAGGAGGCCCGGAATACCCCCAAATACGGCCTTAAGCAGGACTTTTTGGCCCTGAAAGTAAAAGTACATCATTGGTCGTTGTTTTTCGGACAAGTTTCTGAACCCATTGGCACTTCCTTTTGAAGGAAATTTGCGAGATTTTGTTGCTTATAGACATTAGGCCCCCTGGTAGGGATAAACGTACCTTTCTGCAGATTCTCTATGATTCGGGCAATCTCATTTGGCCGTAAATTGAAGAAAATCCAGCGGCTCTATGACTTATTCTCCTTGTTTTCGCCGGATGGCATGCTATAACTCATGCGCATGAAAGCCAAAAACAAAAGGGCATTCCTGGCATCGGTCAATATATTTGTGGAAACGATATCTCCACTATAGAGGACAAGAAATTTTGGGGCAGTTAGGCAAAAAGCGCACGAGAAAATGAAGTACTTTCAAGGACTGCCATAGAATGGAAAGATGTTCACTAAAACGGTCATAATTTTGTCATTCACATTCCGTGTCGGACCCATAAGTACTCAAACTGCTTGCGGCGAGCACGCGAATCCACAAAATACTCCCCGCTTGCGCCAGGAGGCCCAGAGTACCCTCAAATACGGCCTTAAGCAGGAATTTGGCCCTGAAAGTCAAAGAACATCATTCGTCGTTGTTTTTTAGAGAAGTTTCTGAACCCATTGCCACTTCCTTTTGAAGGAAATTCGAGAGATTATGCTGCTTATAGACATTAGCCCCCTTGGTAGGGATAAAAGTACCTTTCTACAGATTCTCTATGATTCGGGCAACCTCATTTGGCCGTAAATTGAAGAAAATCCAGCAGCTATATGCCTTATTCTCCTTGTTTTCGCCGGATGGCATGCTGTAACTCATGCGCGTGAAAGCCAAAAACAAAAGGGCATTCCTGGCATCGGTCAATATATTTGTGGAAACGATATCTCCACTATAGAGGACAAGAAATTTTGGGGCAGCCAGGCAAGAAGCGCACGAGAAAATGAAGTACTTTCAAGGACTGTCATATAATGGACAGATGTTCACTAAAACGGTCATAATTTTGTCATTCACATTCCGTGTCGGACCCTTAAGTACTCAAACTACTTGCAGTGAGCGTGCGAATCGAAAAAATACTCCCCGCTTGCGCCAGGAGGCCCGGAGTACCCTCAAATACGGCCTTAAGCAGGACTTTTTGCCCCCGAAAGTCAAAGACCATCATTCGTCGCTATTTTTTAGACAAGTTTCTGAACCCATTGGCACTTCCTTTTGAAGGAAATTCGAGAGATTATGTTGCTTATATACATTAGCCCCCCTGGTAGGGACAAAAGTACCTTTCTTCAGATGCTCTATGATCCAGGCAATCTCTTTTGGCCGTAAATTGAAGGAAATCCAGTGGATATATGCCTTATTATCCTTGTTTTCGCCGGATGATATGCTGTAACTTATGCGTGTGAAAGCCAAGAACAAAAGTGCATTCCTGGCATCGGTCAATATATATGTGGCAATGATATCTCCACTATAGAGGACAAGAAATTTTGGGGCAGTCAGGCAAAAAGCGCATGAGAAAATGAAGTACTTTCAAGGACTGCCATAGAATGGACAGATGTTCACTAAAACTGTCATAATTTTGTCATTCGGAGTCCGTGTCGGACCCATATATACTCAAACTGCTCGCGGCGAGCGCGTGAATCCAAAAATTACTCTCTGCTTGCGCCAGGAGGCCCGGAGTACCCTCAAATTAAGCCTTAAGCAGGACTTTTTGGCCCTGAAAGTCAAAGAACATTATTCGTCGCTGTTTTTCAAACAAGTTTCTGAACCCATTGGCACTTCCTTTTGAAGGAAATTCGAGAGATTATGTTGCTTATAGACATTAGCCCCCCTGGTAGGGACAAACGTACCTTTCTTCAAATGCTCTGTGATTCGGGCTATCTCATTTGGCCGTAAATTGAAGAAAATCCAGTGGCTATATGCCTTATTCTCCTTGTTTTCGCCGGATGGCATGCTGTAACTCATGCGAGTGAAAGCCAAGAACAAAAGGGCATTCCTGGTATCGGTCAGAATATATGTGGCTCCACTATAGCGCACAAGAAATTTTGGGGCGGTTAGGCAAAAAGCGCACGGGAAAATGAAGTACATTCGAGGACTGCCATAGAATGGATAGATGTTTAGTAAAACGGTCATAATTTATTCATTCGGAGTCCGTGTCGGACCCACAAGTACTCAAACTGCTTGCGGCGAGCGTGCGAATCCAGAAAATACTCCCCGCTTGCGCCAGGAGGCCTGGAATACCCCCAAATACGGCCTTAAGCAGGACTTTTTGGCCCTTTAACTAAAAGTACTTCATTGGTCGCTATTTTTCAGACAAGTTTCTGAACCCATTGGCACTTCCTTTTGAAGGAAATTTGAGAGATTATGTTGCTTATAGACATTAGCCCCCCTGGTAGGGATAAACGTACCTTTCTGCAGATTCTCTATGACTCGGGCAATCTCATTTGGCCGTAAATTGAAGAAAATCCAGCAGCTATATGCCTTATTCTCCTTGTTTTTGCCGGATGGCATGCTATATCTCATGCGCGTGAAAGTTAAAAACAAAAGGGCATTCCTGGCATCGGTCAATATATATGTGGAAACAATATCTCCACTATAGAGGACAAGAAATTTTGGGGCAGTCAGGCAAAAAGCGCACGAGAAAATGAAGTACTTTCAAGGACTGCCATAGAATGGACAATTGTTCACTAAAACGGTCATAATTTTGTCTTGGACCCATATGTACTCAAACTGCTCGCGGCGAGCGCGTGAATCCAAAAAATACTCCCCGATTGCGCTAGGAGGCCCGGAGTACCCTCAATTTCAGCCTTAAGCAGGAATTTTTGGCCCTGAAAGTCAAAGAACAATATTCATCGCTTTTTTGCAGACAAGTTTATGAACCCATTGGCACTTCCTTTTGAAGGAAATTCGAGAGATTATATTCCTTATAGACATTAGCCCCCCTGGTAGGGACAAACGTACCTTTCTGCAGATGCTCTATGATCCGGGCAATCTCATTTGGCCGTAAATTGAAGAAAATCCAGCGGCTATATGCCTTATTCTCCTTGTTTTCGCCGGATGGCATGCTGTAACTCATGCGCGTGAAATCCAAGAACAAAAGGGCATTCCTGACATCGGTCAATATATATGTGGAAACGATATCTCCACTATAGAGGACAAGAAATTTTGGGGCGGTTAGGCAAAAAGCGCACGGGAAAATGAAGTACTTTCAAGGACTGCCATAGACTGGACAGATGTTCACTAAATGATCATAATTTTGTCATTCAGAGTCTGTGTCGGACCCACAAGTACTCAAGCTGCTTGCCACGAGCCTGCGAATCCAGAAAATACTCCCCGCTTGCACCAGGAGGCCTGATGTACCCTCAAATACGGTCTTAAGCAGGACTTTTTGGCCCTGAAAGTCAAAGAACATCATTCGTCGCTGTTTTTCTGACAAGTTTCTGAATCCATTGGCACTTCCTTTTGAAGGAAATTCGAGAGATTATGTTCCTTATAGACATTTTCCCCCTGGTAGGGACAAACATACCTTTCTGAAGATGCTCTATGATCTGGGCAATCTCATTTGGCAGCAAATTAAAGAAAATCCGACGGTTATATGACCTATTCTCCTTGTTTTCGTCGGATGGCATGCTGTAACTCATGCGCGTGAAAGCCAATAACAAAAGGGCATTCCTGGCATCGGTCAATATATATGTGGAAACAATATCTCCACTATAGAGGACCAGAAATTTTCTGGCAGTCCGGCAAAAAGCGCACGAGAAAATGAAGTATTTTCAAGGACTGCCATAGAATGGACAGATGTTCATTAAAACGGTCATAATTTTGTCATTCGGAGTCCGTGTCGAACCCATAAGTACTCAAACTGCTCGTGGCGAGCGCACAAATCAAAATAATACTCCCCGCTTTCACCAGGAGGCCCAGAGTACCCTCAAATTCAGCCTTAAGAAGGACTTTTTGGCCCTAAAAGTAAAAGAACATCATTCGTCGCTGTTTTTCAGACAAGTTTCTGAACCCATTGGCACTTCCTTTTGAAGGAAATTCGAGAGATTATGTTGCTTATTGACATTAGCCCCCCTGGTAGGGACAAACGTACCATTCTACAGAAGCTCTATGATCCGGGCAATCACATTTGGTTGTAAATTGAAGAAAATCCTGCAGCTATATGCCTTATTCTCCTTGTTTTCGCCGGATGGCATGCCGTAACTCATGCTGAAAGCCAAGAACAAAAGGGAATTCCTGGCATCGGTCAATATATATGTGGAAATGATATCTCCACTATAGAGGACAAGAAATTTTGGGGCGGTTAGGCAAAAAGCGCACGGGAAAATGAAGTACTTTCAAGGACTGCCATAGAATGGACAGATGTTCACTAAACGGTCATAATTTTGTCATTCAGAGTCCATGTCAGACCCACAAGTACTGAAGCTGCTCGCGGCGAGCCTGCGAATCCAGAAAATACTCCACGCTTAAACCAGGAGGCCTGGAGTACCCTCAAATACGGTCTTAAGCAGGACTTTTTGGCCCTGAAAGTCAAAGAACATCATTCGTCGCTGTTTTTCAGACAAGTTTCTGAATCCATGGCACTTCCTTTTGAAGGAAATTCGAGAGATTATGTTCCTTATAGACATTTGCCCCCTGGTAGGGACAAACGTACCTTTCTGAAGATGCTTTATGATCTGGGCAATCTCATTTGGCCATAAATTGAAGAAAATCTAGCGGCTATATGCCTTATTCTCCTTGTTTTCGCCGGATGGCATGCTGTAACTCATGCGCGTGAAAGCCAAGAACAAAAGGGCATTCCTGACATCGGTCAATATATATGTGGAAACGGTATCTCCACTATAGAGGACAAGAAATTTTTTGGCAGTCAGGCAAAAAGCGCACGAGAAAATGAAGTACTTTCAAGGACTGCCATAGAATGGACAGATGTTCACTAAACGGTCATAATTTTGTTATTCGGAGTCCGTGTCGAACCCATAAGTACTCAAACTGCCGCAAGTAGCGACAAATCAAAAAATACTCCCGCTTGCGCCAGAGGCCCGGAGTACCTCAAATTCAGCCTTAAGAAGGACTTTTGGCCCCGAAAGTCAAGAACATCATTTGTCGCTGTTTTTGCGACAAGTTTCAACCCATTGGCACTTCCTTTTGAAGGAAATTGAGAGATTATGTTGCTTATAGACATTAGCCCCTCGGTAGGGACAAACATACCTTTCTACTGATGCTCTATGATCCGGGCAATCACATTTGGTCGTAAAATTAAGAAAATCCAGCGGCTATATGCCTTATTCTCCTTGTTTTCGCCAGATGGCATGCTGTAACTCATGCGCGTGAAAGCCAAGAACAAAAGGGCATTCCTGGCATCGGTCAATATATATGTGGAGACGATATCTCCACTATAGAGGACAAGAAATTTTGGGGCGGTTAGGCAAAAAGCGCACGGGAAAATGAAGTACATTCAAGGACTGCCATAGAATGGACAGATGTTTAGTAAAACGGTCATAATTTATTCATTCGGAGTCCGTGTCGGACCCACAAGTACTCAAACTGCTTGCGCCAGGAGGCCCGGAGTACCCTCAAATACGGCCTTAAGCAGGACTTTTTGGCCCTGAAAGTAAAAGTACATCATTGGTCGCTGTTTTTCAGACAAGTTTCTGAACCCATTGGCACTTCCTTTTGAAGGAAATTTGAGAGATTATGTTGCTTATAGACATTAGCCCCCTGGTAGGGATAAACGTACCTTTCTGCAGATTCTCTATGATTCGGGCAATCTCATTTGGCCGTAAATTGAAGAAAATCCAGCAGCTATATGCCTTATTCTCATTGTTTTCGCCGGATGGCATGCTATAACTCATGCGCGTGAAAGCCAAAAACAAAAGGGCATTCCTGGCATCGGTCAATATATATGTGGAAACAAAAATTGGGCAAAGCAAGAATTGGAGCATGAGTAAGCAAAGACTTGAGCTCATCGAAAGCGTTGGCTTGCAAAGGTCCCCAAACAAAAGGAGTATTCTTCTTACTCAAAGCATGCAAAGGAGCTGGAATAGTGCTAAAGTTTTTCACAAAGCGGCGATAAAACCTGCAAGACCAAGGAAACTTCAGACTTGTTGCAAATTGGTGGGTTAGCCAAGTTTTAATTGCTTTGATCTTAGTTTCATCAACATGGACACCCTTGGAAGAGACAACGAAACCCAAGAAAACCACTTTGTCAACTCCAAAAGTGCATTTTTTCAAGTTGGCATAAAGACTTTCCTTTCAAAGTGTTTGCAAAACAAGCTTAACATGATCAAGATGCTCTTTCATGGTTTTGCTAAACACAGGAATATCATCGAAGTACACCACAACAAAGATTCCAATGTATGGACGAAGTACATGATGCATGAGACGCACAAAAGTTCCGGGAGCTTCCAACAAACCCATAGGCATAACCAACCACTCATACAAGCCGAATTATGTTTTGAAAGCAGTTTTCCATTCATCACCCTCATGAATGCGGATTTGATAATAGCCACTTTTAAGGTCAATTTTTGAGAAAAAGTTGGGTCCACTAAGTTCATCAAGCATATCATCTAAGCGAGGAATGGGATGCCTATAGCGCACGGTGATAGCATTTATAGGTCTACAATCGGAGCACAAGCGGAAACTTCCATCGGGTTTAGGCACAAGTATAACGGGCACGGCACAAGGGCTTAAGCTTTCACGTACATGACCGTTGTCGAGTAGTTGTTGTACTTGCCGTTGAATCTCCTTGGTTTGTTCGGGATTGACATGGTAGGGAGCTTTGTTTGGAAGTGGCGCTCCGGGGATGAGGTCGATTCGATGCTCAATGCCTCGAAGAGGAGGTAGACCCGGAGGTAGCTCATCGGGGAAAACATCTTGAAATTCCTGCAAAAGAGATTGAAACACCAAAGGTAGCTCATGAGTGGTGTTAGTTTTTGGTTCTCCATCCTTGCACACAAGGACAAAGTGCATCACACTCGATGGGTTCTCACACACTTTTCTCATCTCATGTTTGGTGGCGAATAGTATGAGGTTTTTCTCTCTAGGCGAAGAGGCGCTCAAATGTGGCTTGTGGCTGTCACTCACTTTTTGGTGGCTCACTTTCTCACTCTTCTCTCTTTGGTTGGTGGCTTGTTTGTTGGCTATCAATTGACTAGGAGACATGGGTCGTAGGACATATTCTTTGCCTTTCATCTTGAAGCTATAGTGGTTTGTACGCCCATTGTGGTAGACACCACGGTCGAATTGCCATGGCCGACCAAGGAGGAGGTGGCAAACGGTCATTGGGACCACATCACACTCCAAAGTATCCTCATATGCACCGATTTTGAAGGATACTTGGACCGTATGCTCAACTCGTATAGTGCCGGAGTCACTTAGCCATTGAACCTTGTAGGGTTGCGGATGCTTCTTCTTGACCAATTGGAGCTTGGAACATAGTTCTTCGCTTGCCAAGTTGTGGCAACTACCTCCATCGATGATGACCTTGACGGATCTCCCATTTATGCCGGCCTTTGTGTGGAAGATGTGGCATCGTTGGTCTTCTTCTTGTTGATGTTGAAGTGTCAAGACTTTGGAGACAACAAGAGCGGGACTTGTATCTTCATCACAAAAGACTTGATCATCGTCACCCTCATTGATGCGTCGGTGCATGGCCACTTGCTCAATAGCGTCCATTTCATCTTCACTCATTGAGTCGTAGGTGCCATTGTCGTTAAGTATCATGGTGCGCTTGTTGGTGCATTCATATGACTTGTGGCCTCGGCCGCCGCAAGTAAAACACTTGAAGGAGCTTGTCTTGACAGTCTCATCGGTTGGAGTAGATGATGAAGTACGCGGCTTGGAGTTGCTTGTAGTAGGAGGAGGACGACTTGAACTTGTGGAAGTTTTCTTGTAACTTGACTTGTCGTCGTTGCTTGAAGAAGGCTTGATTGACGTTGAAGTTGGAGTAGTTGTTGAACCTTGGTTGTTGGAGAAGTCGTATGTCTTGGACGAGTACTTGGCGTACTTGAAGTCATCTTGCACTTGTCGTTCCGCCTTTGTAGCTTGATGCACGAGCTCAATGAGGTTGGAGTAGGGTTGGAAGTCGGCGATCTTCTTGATGGGATGGTTGAGTCCATTCAAGAATCGTGCCATTGTTTGCTCATCATCCTCCGTGACATTGGCTCGAATCATGGCAATCTCCATTTCCTTGTAGTATTCTTCAACACTCTTTGTTCCTTGCTTGAGGAGTTGTAGCTTCTTGAAGAGATCACGGTTGTAGTAGGTGGGCACAAAGCGTGCTCGCATGACATCCTTCATTTGAGCCCAAGTGGTGATTGGAGGTTCACCTCTTGCTTGTCGGCGCCAAGGACTTGTTCCCACCATATGAGCACATAGTCTTGGAACTCAAGTGATGCCATAGCGATCTTCTTCTCTTCCTCATAGTTGTGCAAACGAAAGATTTTGTCGACCTTCAATGCCCATGAGAGGTACTACGATAGAGGCAGAGGTGTCCCGCCTTCGATGAGATGGTGGATTTCGCTTTGGTGGAAGTCGACTTTGACGATCCGACCACGAAGCGTGCGAGGACGCCGCGCTACTTAGCAATCGCTAAACCAACTCCGAGACGTTATTGACCACGCCGAGCACGATCAACCGACCACGAGGGTCTATTTCTGCGAGCAAACGAAGAACAAGCAAGAAACTGAGATTGCAATCTGGATATTGCGAATACAAGATGAAAGCTTTATTGATCAAGGTGGGGTTACGTGGACGCCTTTGTGCGGTCGTTGAACACAAACGAAGTATGCGAAGTTGCAGCTATGGCGAACTTTTGATCTAAACAAAACCCAAAGTCTAAACGGTGCCCTAAGGGCTGTATATATGGAGGAAGAGGGGGTGAATTTCGTGGCCCTCTCTCTTGTTTCCCCACACATACGGACTCTAAAAATGGCCTATACTAATGTATTTCGAAATTACATGGGCCTGGCCCAATAATAAGGTGACGCAGCACCTAGAATAGCCTCTGGACGAAATTTATGAAGTGGCATCTTGTATATTTCGTCCAAGGCTTCATGCACTCATTATGGTGGCTTCAAAGTCCTGAAATCATCACTTGTAACTCCATTCTTGTCCCCCTTGCGCATGCCATCATCTCCATGCTTGTTCTTGCTCCAATGTTCATCCTTCTCCAAGCTAGGCCCTTCATTTGTAAGCAAAATAAATGTATCCAATTTAGGCAGCATCATATTCTCATGAACATTAGAATCATTACCAAGAAACGAAAGTACACGGTAATTTAGTTGGCGTCTTGCGAGCTCTAGTAATTGGTCCAAGATGTATAGCAGCAGGGCTGTGGGTGTAACAATGGTATTGATGTCCTCATCATCCTCCCCTTCTTGAAATGAAGTCGTCCTCGACGGAAGTTCATCTTCCTCACCCAAATATGGCTTCAAATCTGCAATGTTAAAAGCGGGACTCACCCCAAAATCTGCAGGCAGCTCAAGTTTATATGCATTATCATTTACTTTCTCCAACACCTTAGCATTAGCTTTGATTTGCGCAAATCAGGAAATCTATCCTTACGCAAATGTAACCAAACAAGATCTCCAGGTGCAAACACAACATGTTTTCTACCCTTATCTCCAGCAAGTTTATATTTAGCATTCATACGCTCAATGTTTTCCTTAGTTAACTCATGCATTTTTAAAATGAATTCAGCACGCTCTTTAGCATCAAAATTAACCTTCTCCGAAGATGGAAGAGGCAACAAATCAATAGGTGCACGAGGTAGGAAACCATACACAACTTCAAAAGGGCACATCTTAGTAGTAGAATGCAATGAACGATTATAAGCAAATTCAATATGAGGCAAGCATTCCTCCCACATTTTCTTATTATTCTTTAGAACATCCCTAAGCATAGTAGACAATGTTCTATTGACTACTTCAGTTTGTCCATCAGTTTGGCGGTGACAAGTAGTACTAAAAAGCAGTTTTGTCCCCAACTTAGCCCATAAACATCTCCGAAAGTGGCTAAGAAATTTAGTATCACGATCTGAAACAATAGTATTTGGCACACCATGCAAGCGAATAATTTCACGAAAGAACAAATCAGCAACATTAACAGCATCATCGCTTTTATGACATGGTATAAAGTGTGCCATTTTCGAGAATCTATCCACGACAACAAATATGCTATCCCTCCCCTTCTTTGTTCTAGGTAAACCTAAGACAAAGTCCATAGATATATCCTCCCAAGGAACACTAGGTACAGGCAAAGGCATATATAAACCATGAGGATTGAGTCGTGACTTAGCTTTTTGACATGTAGTGCAGCGAGCAATAAAACGCTCAACATCCTGTCTCATCTTTGGCCAAAAGAAATGTGTAGCAAGTATGTCCTTCGTCTTCTTCACGCCAAAGTGTCCCATTAGTCCTCCTCCATGCGCCTCCTGCAACAACAAAAGACGAACGGAGCTAGCTGGAATGCATAGCTTGTTAGCACGGAACACAAATCCATCATTAACGACAAACTTGTTCCATGTTCTTCCTTCTTTACAATTCTGCAATACATCTTTAAAATCAGCATCATGCACATATTGATCTTTGATGGTCTCTAAACCAAATATTTTGAAGTCAAGTTGTGAAAGCATAGTATAGCGACGAGACAATGCATCAGCAATAACATTTTCTTTACCCTTCTTGTGTTTAATGACATAAGGGAAAGTCTCAATGAATTCAACCCATTTAGCATGTCTACGATTCAGTTTAGCTTGACTTTTAATATGTTTCAAAGATTCATGATCGAATGTATAACAAATTCTTTGGGCCATAAATAATGTTGCCATGTTTCTAAAGTCCGAACAAGAGCATATAATTCTTTATCATAAGTAGAATAATTCAGACTAGGCCCACTCAATTTTTCAGAAAAGTATGCAACAGGTTTGCCATCTTGTAATAACACACCTCCTAATCCAATTCCACTAGCATCACATTCAAGTTCAAAAGTCTTATTAAAATCAAGAAGTTGGAGTAAAGGAGCATGTGTCAACTTATCTTTCAATACTGTGAAGGCTTCTTCCTGTGCGGTACCCCATACAAAAGGCACATCCTTCTTTGTAAGCTCATTGAGAGGTGCAGCAATGGTGCTGAAATCTCTCACAAAACGCCTATAGAATCCAGCGAGGCCAAGAAAACTCCTCACTTGCGTGACCGTTTTGGGCTGCGGCCAACTCTCGATAGCTTCAATCTTGGCTTTATCAACTTCAATTCCCTGTGGAGTAACAACATAACCAAGAAAAGACACTCGGTCGGTGTAAAAGGTGCACTTCCCAAGGTTACCAAACAAACGTGCATCACGTAGAGCAATAAAAACAGCACGTAAATGTTCCAAATGTTCCTCCAAAGATCTGCTATAAATCAATATGTCATCAAAGTAAACTACCACAAATCGTCCAATGAAAGCACGTAAAACTTTGTTCATTAATCTCATGAAAGTACTAGGTGCATTAGTTAACCCAAAAGGCATGGCTAACCACTCATATAATCCAAACTTAGTTTTAAATGTTGTTTTCCATTCATCCCCCAATTTCATCCACTACGCAAATCAACTTTGGAGAATATTATAGAGCCACTCAATTCATCAAGCATATCATCTAGCTTGGGAATAGGATGACGATAACGAATAGTAATATTATTAATGCCTCTACAATCAACACACATACGTGATGTACCATCCTTTTTCGGCACTAGAATAATAGGAACAGCACAAGGACTAAGGGATTCACGTATATAACCTTTATCGAGCAGCTCTTGTACTTGACGCATAATCTCCTTCGTCTCCTCTGGATTGGTACGGTATATCGCACGGTTTGGCAGTGAAGCACCGGGAATTAAGTCAATCTGATGCTCAATCCTCGAATAGGCGGTAATCCGGTGGCACGCCTTGTGGAAAGACGCCGCCGAACTCTGCAAAATGTTAGTGACAGCAGGAGGCAAAGAGGAAGGCACGTCCTCGAATGAAAATAATGCCTCTTTGCACACAAAAGCATAACAAACAGATTTGTCGAAATCTAGCTCATCAATATCAGATTTGGTGGCAAATAAACATGCACTTTTCAATTTTATTTCAGAAGCAACACTAGATGGTTTATTATTAGGCTTCATTTGTTGCTTAAGTTCTTTTGCCACAATCTGATTTTCGCTCTTATTCTTCTCCTGTTTTGCTTTATTAGCTCTATTAATATCATCTTTCAAAATAGAATCAGAGTCATAGGAAGCAAAGTAATATTTTTATCCTTATGAACAAGAGTATACTGATTGTTTCTACCATGGTGTACAGAATTTTATAAAATTGCCATGGTCTACCAAGTAATAAGGAACATGCTTGCATAGGTACCACATCACAATCAACATAATCAGCATATGTAGAGATACTAAAATGCACACTAACAAAGACGTGTTACCTTAACCTTGCCGCTGTTGTTGAACCATTGGATGTAGTAAGGATGAGGATGTGGTCTTGTGGTGAGAGAAAGGTTCTCCACCATCTCCATGCTAGCCAAGTTGTTGCAGCTCCCTCCCATCTATGATGACGCGCATGAACGTTCCTTCACAACTCCCTTGGTATGGAACAAATTGTGCCTCGATTTTGCTCAGCTTGTGTGACCTACACACTCAAAACACGTTGAGCAACTAAACATTCATACTGTCAAGATCTTCAGGAGCCATGTATTGCGTCTCATGATCGAATCATCTCCACCGTGTTCTTCACGTGTAATAAGAGCCAACGTCTCCTCATCATAGTCACTAGCGGACTCATACCCACCATCCTCGGTAGCAATCATCACACGCTGAGATTTGCATTCTCTCGCATAATGACCTCTTCCCTTACAACGACGACAAATAATATCACTTGTGTGCCCAGTTTGATGCCATGGAAGAAGAAGAGCTCTGCAGAGGTCCGGCAGTGCGCTCTTGGCAGATAGTGGTGGTTGTGCTCGCTTTCTTGTATCACGGCTGGAGGTAGCAGCTGATGGAGGTGCTGGTGCAGTGGAAGTAGAGGATGCACGCGGTGTCCATGATGAAAGTCGACCTGCAGAAAAGTTAGTTCGCGCCAATGCTTGTCGATCCTGACTTCACGCTCAGCTTTACAAGCAAGATGGAATAAACGAGTGATATTAGTATACTCCTTATACTCTAAAATGGTCTGAATCTCTATTTAATCCACCTATAAAACGTGCAAGCATAGCTTCATTCTCCTCAACAATACCACATCTAATCATGCCAGTTTGTAATTCCGATAATATTCTTCTACAGAATTTTTTCCTTGTCTTAAACGCTGCAATTTTTGAAGCAATTAACGTTGATAATATGGTGGAACCCAACGAGTACGCATAGCAGTTTTCAAAGCAGCCCAAGTAGCGGGAATAGGATATAATCTACAATGTTCGGACCACCATACACATGCAAAACTAGTGAAAGCACAAACAGCAAAGAAGAACCCGTCTCTCCTCGGGATATTGTAAACATGTAAAACGTTGTTCAGTTTCTAACTCCCAAGTAAGATATATATCAGAACATATCTACCCTCAAATGGTGGAATATTCAATTTCAGTTTAGGAATATGGACATCATCTCGCACTGAGGTGGTGGTGCAGCCTACCATTACGAATATATACCGAGGTCGACCTGCTTTGGTGGTGGTTTGGTGGCTGCACGTAGTTCTGATTTTGATCAACCTCATCCTCATAATCGCCCGCATACTCATCATCCTCCTCGGTACCAGCAGCAGCAGCAGAGCAGGAGCCAAAGAAGCACCAACAGCAGAGCAGCAGCAGTACCAGAATTTTGTCCTCGCTCAATAGGAACACGCTAAGCTCGTCCATACTGATTCGGAAGGGGCCGTAGTTGTTGTCGTTGCAGAGGTGCGATAGGTGCAGCCGGCGGTGGTTGTGGAATACGCGCGAGCAATTCATTAAACTTGCTATCAAGCTTTGTTTCAAACGTCTTCTCAATGCCATCTATCTTCTCCATGGCCTCGTCAAATCTGTTTAGCACATCTTGCACCTGTCCACTCATCATTTGCTGAAATTTATCATGTAGCTGTTTGTTCGTCAGGTTCTCCCAATCAGTCTCATCGGCTTGTGATCCTACCATGGTTAGCAGCAAATAGAAACACACAAGAATATGATCCTACAGACTACTAAGAAGTGGTGGTGGTGTATGACAAACCCGTCAAGCAAATCTCAAATTCCTACCAGTTCTTACCCAGCAGCAGGTGGTGATCGGCAACCGTTGTAGTCAAAACTCTCAAAGCTTGGATATAGCGATTACTGTGGAGAATCAAACGCACGACGAGATGTATGTGGAGCTGGGAAGGCTTATAATATGGTAGCAAAAATGTCAAGCAATAATCAATTCAGAGATGCAAAGTTGAATAAACGCTCAACGACGATCTTGTCTGGTCCTAGGCTAGACCGTGCTAGAGACGCGAGCCTAGAACACTAACAAAATCATGGCGCTGCACGTAAACAAGGGAAAAGCACACTGAATTTTTTTTTCTCTTTTTTTTGCGCTTTTTTTTTTTGCTGCTCTTTTTTTTGCGAAAAATCACTATAATGGCGAGTGTCTCAAAACTCTTCCCAGTGTCAAACCGACAGGATGGGCACGAAATTTTTCGACCAAATTTTTTTTTCGACGACTGGACCCAAAAACTGAAACGGGTCAAAAAAAACTTTCTATAACGGCGACTGTCTCAATACGCTTAGAAACACCTAAAAATAGGATAGCCAGCAATTTTTTTGTCAAGTGCGTTTTCGGAAAATTTTGGGCCTAAACGGAGGGTGGTTTCCGGACACTTTTTTTTTGGAAACCAACCTCTTCTACGGATGGCAAAAGATTGCTGGAATCCGAAACCTACTCAGACAAGGAAACACGAATCGGAAATTAGATGGATCCCGAAAACAAACCTAATATGCAAGGAACTCGGATTGGTGGTGGATATATAGTGGTGGTATATGGCAGCGGTGGTGGTATATGGATACGGATTCGAAGCGGTGGCGGATAAGCGGTGGTGGTAGATGGCAGGGGCGATGATGATGGAAAGCGGCGGCGTGACAACTTATGACCAGAACTCGAAACTCTAAAAGACTAGACTCTAAGACCAGCAACTAGACACGACGATGCAACCGCAAATTCAACAACGCAAATACAGAAAAGATTATGCAAAGGCTCAGATTGGTTCGGATATGATGACCTAACCCTAATTTTTTTGTGTGGCTTTTTCGTGGACTGTAGGTATGAAGAACAGACTCGATATAAACTACGAAAAACTGTAAAATCTCACCGAGCAACCTGGATATCTGATACCACTTGATAGAGGCAAAGGTGTCCCGTCTTTCGATGAGATGGTGGATTTCGCTTTGGTGGAAGTCGACTTTGACGATCCGACTACGAACGTGCGAGGATGTCGCGCCTTAGCAATCGCTAAACCAACTCCGAGAGGTTATTGACCACGCCGGAGCACGATCAACCTGACCACGAGGGTCTGTTTCCTACGAGCAAACGAAGAACAAGCAAGAAACTGATATTGCAATCTGGATATTGCGAATATAAGATGTGATAGAGGCAAAGGTGTCCCGTCTTTCGATGAGATGGTGGATTTCGCTTTGGTGGAAGTCGACTTTGACGATCCGACTACGAACGTGCGAGGACGTCGCGCCTTAGCAATCGCTAAACCAACTCCGAGAGGTTATTGACCACGCCGGAGCACGATCAACCTGACCACGAGGGCCTGTTTCCTGCGAGCAAATGAAGAACAAGCAAGAAACTGAGATTGCAATCTGGATATTGTGAATATAAGATGAAAGCTTTATTGATCAAGGTGGGGTTCTGTGACGCCTTTGTGCGGTCGTTGAACACAAACGAAACGCTGCGAAGTTGCAGCTATGGCGAACTTTTAATCTAAACAAAACCCAAAGTCTAAACGACGCCCTAAGGGCTGTATATATGGGGAAAAGGAGGAATTTCGTGGCCCTTGAAGGTGCGGTCCAAACCAACCCTATCTCTTGTTTCCCCACACATACGGACTCTAAAAATAGCCTATACTTAAGTATTTCAAAATTACATGGGCCTGGCCCAATAATAAGGTGACGCAACACCTAGAATAGCCTATGGACGAATATTATGAAGTGGCAACTTGTATATTTCGTCCAAGGCTTCATGCACTCCTTATGGTGGCTTCAAAGTCCTGAAATCATCACTTGTAACTCCGTTCTTGATCCCCTTGCGCATGCCATCAACTCCATGCGTGTTCTTGCTCCAATGTTCATCCTTCTCCAAGCTAGGCCCTTCATTTGTAAGCAAAACAAATGTATCCAATTTAGGCAGCATCATATTCTCATGAACATTAGAATCATTACCAAGAAACAAAAGTACCGGTAATTTAATTGGCGTCTTGTGAGCTCTAGTAATTGGTCCCGATATGTAACAAGAGGGGCCGTGGGTGTAACAATGGTATGGATGTCCTCATCATCCTCCCCTTCTTGAATTGAAGTCGTCCTCGACGGAAGCTCATCTTCCTCACCCAAATAAGGCTTCAAATCTGCAATGTTAAAAGTGGGACTAACCCCAAAATCTGCAGGTAGCTCAAGTTTATATGCATTATCATTTATCTTCTCTAACACCTTAAAAGGACCATCAAGACGTGGCATTAGCTTTGATTTGCAAATTAGAAATCTATCTTTACGCAAATGTAACCAAACAAGATCTCCAGGTGCAAACACAACATGTTTTCTACCCTTATCTCCAGCAAGTTTATATTTAGCATTCATACGCTCAATGTTTTCCTTAGTTAACTCATGCATTTTTAAAATCAATTCATAACGTTCTTTAGCATCAAAATTAATCTTCTCCGAAGATGGAAGAGGCAACAAATCAATAGGTGCACGAGGTAGGAAACCATACACAATTTCAAAAGGGCACATCTTAGTAGTAGAATGCAATGAACGATTATAAGCAAATTCAATATGAGGCAAGCATTCTTCCCACATTTTCTTATTATTCTTCAAAACAGCCCTAAGCATAGTAGACAATGTTCTATTGACTACTTCAGTTTGTCCATCAGTTTGGGGATGACAAGTAGTACTAAAAAGCAGTTTAGTCCCCAACTTAGCCCATAAACATCTCCAAAAGTGGCTAAGAAATTTAGTATCACGGTCTGAAACAATAGTATTTGGCACACCATGCAAGCGAATAATTTCACGAAAGAACAAATCAGCAACATTAATAAGCATCATCGCTTTTATGACATGGTATAAAGTGTGCCATTTTCGAGAATCTATCCACGACAACAAATATGCTATCCCTCCCCTTCTTTGTTCGAGGTAAACCTAAAACAAAGTCCATAGATATATCCTCCCAAGGAACACTAGGCACAGGCAAAGGCATATATAAACCATGAGGATTGAGTCGTGACTTAGCTTTTTGACATGTAGTGCAGCGAGCAATAAATCTCTCAACATCCCGTCGCATCTTTGGCCAAAAGAAATGTGTAGCAAGTACGTCCTCCGTCTTCTTCACGCCAAAGTGTCCCATTAGTCCTCCTCCATGCGCCTCTTGCAACAACAAAAGACGAACGGAGCTAGCTGGAATGCATAGCTTGTTAGAACGAAACGCAAATCCATCATTAACGACAAACTTGTTCCATGTTCTACCTTCTTTACAATTCTGCAATACATCGCTAAATTCAGCATCATGCACATATTGATCTTTGATGGTCTCCAAACCAAATATTCTAAAGTCAAGTTGTGAAAGCATAGTATAACGACGAGACAATGCATCAGCAATAACATTTTCTTTACCCTTCTTGTGTTTAATGACATAAGGGAAAGTCTCAATGAATTCAACCCATTTAGCATGTCTATGATTCAGTTTAGCTTGACTTTTAATATGTTTCAAAGATTCATGATCAGAATGTATAACAAATTCTTTGGGCCATAAATAATGTTGCCATGTCTCTAAAGTCCTAACAAGAGCATATAATTCTTTATCATAAGTAGAATAGTTCAAACTAGGCCCACTCAATTTTTCAGAAAAGTATGCAACAGGTTTGCCATCTTGTAATAACACACCTCCTAATCCAATTCCACTAGCATCACATTCAAGCTCAAAAGTCTTATTAAAATCAGGAAGTTGGAGTAAAGGAGCATGTGTCAACTTAGCTTTCAATACCGTGAAGGCTTCTTCCTGTGCGGTACCCCAAACAAAAGGCACATCCTTCTTTGTAAGCTCGTTGAGAGGTGCAGCAATGGTGCTGAAATCTCTCACAAAACGCCTATACAAACCAGCGAGGCCAAGGAAACTCCTCACTTGTGTGACCGTTTTGGGCTGCGGCCAACTCTCAATAGCTTCAATCTTGGCTTTATCAACTTCAATTCCCTGTGGAGTAACAACATAGCCAAGAAAAGATACTCGGTCGGTGCAAAAGGTGCACTTCCCAAGGTTACCAAACAGACGTGCATCACGTAGAGCATTAAAAACAGCACGTAAATGTTCCAAATGTTCTTCCAAAGATTTGCTATAAATCAGTATATCATCAAAATAGACTACCACAAATCGTCCAATGAAAGCACGTAAAACTTCGTTCATTAATCTCATGAAAGTACTAGGTGCATTAGTTAACCCAAAAGGCATGACTAACCACTCATATAATCCAAACTTAGTTTTAAATGCTGTTTTCCATTCATCTCCCAATTTCATACGAATTTGATGGTATCCACTACGCAAATCAACTTTGGAGAATATTGTAGAGCCACTCAATTCATCAAGCATATCATCTAGCCTAGGAATAGGGTGACGATAACGAATAGTAATGTTATTAATGCCTCTACAATCAACACACATACGTGATGTACCATCCTTTTTCGGCACTAGAATAATAGGAACAGCACAAGGACTAAGGGATTCGCGTATATAACCTTTGTCGAGCAGCTCCTATACTTGACGCATAATCTCCTTCGTCTCCTCTGGATTGGTACGGTATGGTGCACGGTTGGGTAATGATGCACCGGGAATTAAGTCAATTTGATGCTCAATCCCTCGAATAGGTGGTAATCCCGGCGGCACGTCTTGTGGAATGACGTCAGCGAATTCCTGCAAAATGTTAGTGACAGCAGGGGGCAAAGAGGAAGGCACGTCCTCGAATGAAAATAATGCCTCTTTGCACACAAAAGCATAGCAAACAGATTTGCTAAAATCTAGCTCATCAATATCAGATTTAGTGGCAAGTAAACATGCAGTTTTCAATTTAATTTCAGAAGCAACACTAGATGGTTTACTATTAGGCTTCATATGTTGCTCAAATTCTTTTGCCACAATCTGATTTTCACTCTTATTTTTCTCCTGTTTTGCTTTATTAGCTCTATTAATATCATCTTTCAAAATGGACTCCGGAGTCATAGGAAGCAAAGTAATATTTTTATCCTTATGAACAAGAGTATACTGATTGTTTCTGATGAGGACATGACTACCTTGGATAAGACTAAAAATATTGCATACATGCATATTTGTCAGGTGATTTCTAGTGCAAACTATTCAATAATATATTTATGTTATCCAGAACAAAAATACTTCACATACTTTTATGTTTTGTCTAATTGCAGGTGTATGGGACATTTGTACAATCCACATATGAAGATAAGGTAAAAGGAGAAGTTTAGGTGCTGTTCAAAAAGTCTTCTCACGTCACTTTTGGGCCAAGAGAAGATAGAGTCCAAGTCTCTCACGTTCTGGATTCAGATTCGGACTGCACAGACACACCTGACTCAAAACGTCAACAACTTTTTCATACGGACTCCGAATTGGGTGATTCTTTTTTTGTTGGAAAGTAGATTTCATGCTCTTTCCAGAACAGTTGGAATCACTTTAAAAGCCGTCCGGAGCGTTGAGTTATGGACGAAACAATCTGACGCTGCACCAGAATCCGAGTCAAACTACAAGTCCAAAGGTGTTACGTCACCTCCACTTGGGCCCATTGGCCTTGTACGACCTAGGGTTAGTTTTAGGCTGCCTTGGGACGTTCTCCCACCTCCTTGGCCGCCACCCCTTGCTCCTATATAAGTAGATCCATCTAGTAGCTTTTTTCTTGGGATTTGTTTAGTTAAAGTTAGCCATTGCAACCGTACTTCGCTTGTGTCCAACGACCAGACCAAGACCGCTTACGGATCCCCACCTTTATCAATACTTCATACATACCGCAATATTCAGATTGCTTTTATCATATTCTTGCTTGTTCTTCGATTGCTTGCAGGAATAGACCTTCGTGGTCAGGTTGATTGTGCTCGGCGTGGTCAATAACCTCTCGGAGTTGGTTTAGCGATTGCTAAGGCGCAACGTCGCAAGACGCTTGTAGTCGGATCGTCAAAGTCGTCTCCACCAAATCGATAGTTATCATCTCATCGAAAGATCGGGACACCCGCCTCTATCAAGTGGTATCAGTTTTCAGGTTGCTCGGTGAGAATTTCCAGTTTTCCTAGATTAGATTTATTTTCTTACCTATTGTCCAAGAAAAGCCACAAAAATAGTTAGATCTATTCACCCTTTGTCCAAGCCACTCGAGCCTTTGCAATTTTCTTTTCATTGGTTGCATTATTGAATTATCGGTTGCATCGTCGTGTTGAGTTGCTGGTCTTAGTGTCTAGTTCCTTTAGAGTTTCGAGTTCTGTTCACATTAGTCACGCCCGCTGCATCATTATGCCTTCCGTTGTCCACCATCCAATCTATTAATTTCCACCACGTGCACTGCGCTGTTCATTGTCATAATCATAGTTGAGGTCATTCACATCTTCGCCAGATCCAATCTGCATCTTATCTAGTTTGTCTTGGAAAGAGGAAAAAAGAGAAAAAAAGAGAAAAAAGGAAAGAAAAAAAAAAAAAGAGAGAAAAAAAAAAAAAAAGTGTGAGGAAAAAAGAGAGAAGAAAAAAATCGGATCTATCTAGAATCAATCTCGTACCTGAATTCGGATTGAATCTGTTTTGCGCACTGTTCAGTAAAACAGGTGTATCTTCCTCATACGAAGTCCGTTTTGACTCCGTGAGTACTCAAATTAAAGCTAGCGATGAGCCGCATCTAAATAGTTGCAGAAGCTAGTTCAATATTTGACACCTCAAAATCGGCTTCTAAATAGGTCTTTTTGCCCTCTGAAGTTCGTGAACACAGCTTGTTCCAATTTTTCAGGCCAGTTTTAGAATTCTTTGACTCCTCATATCAACTCGAATTGAGTGATTTTTTTGCATTGGAAAGCTTGAGTTAGTAGCATTCTTTGAAAGAATTTATTAGAAAATTGGCTCAAACTTTTCAAGAGGAAAGTTGGAGAGAGAGTTGTTGTATGTCCTGCTTGGTAGTTGTTTTTCATCATTATCTTCACTACCGTTGTGATCTTCACTTATATTTTGCTGTCAAGAGCTACTTAGTATCCTTCATTGATGCTAGTTGTGCTACGCCGTGACCTCATTAGTGTTCTAGGCTCGCGTCTCTAGTCCGGTCTAGCCTAGGACCAGCACAGTACCGTCGTTGAGCGTTTATTCAACATTGCATCTCTGAATTGATTATTGCTAATCTTTTGCTACCATATATAGCCAACCCAGCTCCACATATTTCTACACCGTGTATCGACGTTCCCCGGCAATCGCTTTACACAATCTTGAGTTATTTGACATCGCTGGTTGCTGTCACCACCTGCCGCATGGTAAGAACTTGTAAGATATTGATATTTGCTTTACTGTGAGCACTTTACAACCACATCCTAGTAGTTCATAGGAACATTATTCTGGAATTGTTTCTTGTTTCTACTAATCATGACAGGTTCTGGAGATAGAAGTTCTTGGACGATGGACACATCTTCACCATCTCGAGAGTTAGGACAACACACACAACCACATGGTCAGGTTATCTCTTTACCGTCATTTGAGGGTAGATTTAATCCTGCTATTTATCTAGTTTGGGAGTTTGAAGTAGAACAAGTTTTTAGTAACCATGACTTTTCTGAACTTGAGCGAGTACGAACTGCCACTAGAGCATTTACTGGTTTTGCTTCAGTTTGGTGGAGTGTGCATTGTAAGAAAAATATTGATAACCAACCCACAACTTGGAAAGATTTGAAATATGTAATGAGACAACATTTTTTCCCTCCTTACTATCGCCGTGAACTGCTTCGCAAATTTGAACAATTTAAACAAGGCAACAACACTGTTCGTGCTTACTACAAAGAGTTCAAATCTTATATGCATCATTGTGACATAGAAGAATCTAAGGATGATACAATGAATAGATTTTTTGGTGGTTTGAACCATGATATTCAGGCAAGATTTCAGTATATTCCTCGTTGCATTACTGGTATGTATGTTCGTGCTTGTACCTTTGAGAGACAGTTACAGGAGGATGCATTGGGTGACTACAACAACTATAATTCCAGTTCATGCTCACCACCGCCGGTTGGTTCCTCCACCGTTGCACCTACTAGAGCAGCCCCACCTCGGAGCGTGACATCATCTCAAGAGTATGGTGCATTGTCTACGTCTGTAACTACATCAGCTACGTCTTTTCGACAAGGTAACAGTAAAGGTATTGATGATATAACTTCACATGAGAATGATGCATCCCTAGTTAACTTGAATGCATCATGTGTTGAGTTACCTGGTGATTTGAGCACAACACCTATTTTAGAGAATCTTAAAACTGTCATGAATGCGTCATGTGATCAAACAACTGAAATACCAACAATTTTGAGTGCACCCATTGAATTAACTATTGATGCAAAAGAATCAATGTTTAATCATTTTGATATGACCTCTAATCTTGGTGATGATTCTGTGTCGAATGACTCATTGCAGGTTTGCTTATCTAAGCATGTTGTAGCATGTAAATTTGATTCAAATAAGGTTTATTCACCAATGTTGGGATGGTTTAATGATGAACATTGTCAATCTTTTGAAATAAATAAGAGCTTCACTTATATGTGCAAACTGAGTTGCAATATTTTCATGCCTTCCAGTTCTTGTGCTAATTTGTTGGCTTTAGATTTTATGAACTATGCAAGTTACTCATCTATTCATGTGTCATATATGCAAAAATCAAGGGAAGTAAAATGGATGACGATACATATACAACATGTACACCTTGTCTCTTTTGTTAGCCACATTTCAGATTAAGCAACGCCGAGGACGGCTTTGTTTTCAAGAAGGGGAGGATGATGAGGACATGACTACCTTGGATAAGACTAAAAATATTGCATACATGCATATTTGTCGGTGATTTCTAGTGCAAACTATTCAATAATATATTTATGTTATCCGAACAAAAATACTTCACATACTTTTATGTTTTGTCTAATTGCAGGTGTATGGGACATTTGTACAATCCACATATGAAGATAAGGAAAAGGAGAAGTTTAGGTGCTGTTCAAAAGTCTTCTCACGTCACTTTTGGGCCAAGAGAAGATAGAGTCCAAGTCTCTCACGTTCTGGATTCAGATTCGGACTGCACAGACACACCTGACTCAAAACGTCAACAACTTTTTCATACGGACTCCGAATTGGGTGATTCTTTTTTTGTTGGAAAGTAGATTTCATGCTCTTTCCAGAACAGTTGGAATCACTTTAAAAGCCGTCCGGAGCGTTGAGTTATGGACGAAACAATCTGACGCTGCACCAGAATCCGAGTCAAACTACAAGTCCAAAGGTGTTACGTCACCTCCACTTGGGCCCATTGGCCTTGTACGACCTAGGGTTAGTTTTAGGCTGCCTTGGGACGTTCTCCCACCTCCTTGGCCGCCACCCCTTGCTCCTATATAAGTAGATCCATCTAGTAGCTTTTTCTTGGGATTTGTTTAGTTAAAGTTAGCCATTGCAACTTCGTACTTCGCTTGTGTCCAACGACCAGACCAAGACCGCTTACGGATCCCCACCTTTATCAATACTTCATACATACTCGCAATATTCAGATTGCTTTTATCATATTCTTGCTTGTTCTTCGATTGCTTGCAGGAATAGACCTTCGTGGTCAGGTTGATTGTGCTCCGGCGTGGTCAATAACCTCTCGGAGTTGGTTTAGCGATTGCTAAGGCGCAACGTCGCGCACGTTTGTAGTCGGATCGTCAAAGTCGTCTCCACCAAATCGATAGTTATCATCTCATCGAAAGATCGGGACACCCCGCCTCTATCAGTTTCTACCATGGTGTACAGAATTTTTATCAAATTGCCATGGTCTACCAAGTAATAAGGAACATGCTTGCATAGGTACCACATCACAATCAACATAATCAGCATATGTAGAGATACTAAAATGCACACGAACAGTACGTGTTACCTTAACCTTGCCGCTGTTGTTGAACCATTGGATGTAGTAAGGATGTGGATGTGGTCTTGTGGTGAGAGATAGCTTCTCCACCATCTCCATGCTAGCCAAGTTGTTGCAGCTCCCTCCATCTATGATGACGCGAATAGAACATTCCTTCACAACTCCCTTTGTATGGAACAAATTATGCCTCTGATTTTGCTCAGCTTGTGTAACCTGCACACTCAAAACACGTTGAGCAACTAAACATTCATACCTGTCAGCATCTTCAGCAGCCATGTATTGTGTCTCATGATCAGAATCATCTCCACCGTGTTCCTCATGTGTAATAAGAGCCAAAGTCTCCTCATCATAGTCACTAGCGGACTCATACCCACCATCCTCAGTAGCAATCATCACACGCTGAGATTTGCATTCTCTCGCAAAATGTCCTCTTCCCTTACAACGACGACAAATAATATCACTTGTGTGCCCTGTTGACGCCATGGAAGAAGAAGAGCTCTGCAGGCCCAGCAGGTGTGCTCTTGGCAGATAGTGGTGGTTGTGCACGCTTTCTTGTATCACGGTTGGAGGTGGCTTTGAAGGAGGTGATGGTGCAAAGGAAGTAGATGATGCACGTGGTGTCCATGATGAAGGTCGACCTGCAGAAAAGTTAGTGCGGCGCCAATGCTGTCGATCCTGCACTTCACGCTCAGCTTTACAAGCAAGATGGAATAAACGAGTGATATTATTATAATCCTTATAGTCTAGAATGGTCTGAATCTCTCTATTTAATCCACCCAGAAAACGTGCAAGCATAGCTTCATTCTCCTCAACAATACCACATCTAATCAAACCAGTTTGTAATTCCTGATAATATTCTTCTACAAAAATTTTTCATTGTCTTAAACGCTGCAATTTTTGAAGTAATTCACGTTGATAATATGGTGGAACCCAACGAGTACGCATAGCAGTTTTCAAAGCAGCCCAAGTAGCTGGAACAGGATATAATCTACAATGTTCAGACCACCAAACACATGCAAAGCTAGTGAAAGCACAAACAGCAGCAGGAACACGTCTCTCCTCGGGATATTGTAAACATGTAAATCGTTGTTCAGTTTCTAACTCCAAGTAAGATATATATCAGAACATATCTACCCTCAAATGGTGGAATATTCAATTTCAGTTTAGGGAGATGGTCATGATCTCGTACCTGAGGGGGAGCCCTAACATTGCCATTATTTGCATGTGGACGACCTGGTGGTTGTGGTGCTGGTGGTTGCACGTAGTTCTGATGTTGATCAACCTCATCCTCGTAATCTCCCACATAATCATCCTCGTTAGTACCAGCAGCAGCAGGAGCAGGAGCCAAAGAAGCACCAACAGCAGTAGCAGCGGCACCAGAATTTTGTCCTGGCTCAATAGGAACATGCTGAGCTCGTCCATACTGATTCGGAAGGGGGCGTAGTTGTTGTCGTTGCAGAGGTGCGATAGGAGCAGCCGACGGTGGTTGTGGAAAACGCGCGAGCAATTCATCAAACTTGCTATCAAGCTTTGTTTCAAACGTCTTCTCAATGCCATCTATCTTCTCCATGGCCTCGTCAAATCTGTTTAGCACATCTTGCACCTGTCCAATCATCATTTGCTGAAACTTATCATGTAGCTGTTTGTTCGTCGTCAGTTCTCCCAATCAGTCTCATCGGCTTGTGATCCTGCCATGGTTAGCAGCAATAGAAACACACAAGAATATGATCCTACAGACTACTAGGAAGTGGTGGTGGTGGTGTGGTGGACAGTCACAAATCCGTCAAGCAAATCTCAAATTCTTACCAGTTCTTACCCAACAGCAGGCGGTGATCGGCAACCGTTGTAGTCAAAACTCTCAAAGCTTGGCTATAGTGATTACCAGGGAGAATCAAACGCACGACGTAGATGTATGTGGAGCTAGGAAGGCTTATAATATGGTAGCAAAAAAGGATCAGCAATAATCAAATCAGAGATGCAAAGTTGAATAAACGCTCAACGACGCGATCTTGGTTGGTCCTAGGCTAGACCGTGCTAGAGACGCGAGCCTAGAACACTAACAAAATCACGGCGCTGCACGTAAACAAGGGAAAAGCACACTCAGGAATTTTTTTTTCGCTCCTTTTTTTTGCGCTTTTTTTTTGCGCTGCTCTTTTTTTTTTTGCGAAAAATCACTATAATGGCGAGTGTCTCAAAACTCTTCCAAGGTGAAACTGACAGGATGGGCACGAAATTTTTCGACCAATTTTTTTTCTACTGCCTGGACCTAAAAACTGGAAACGGGTCAAAAAAAACTTTCTATAACGGCGACTGTCTCAATACGCTTAGAAACACCTAAAAATAGGATAGCTAGAAAATTTTTTGTCCCGTGCGTTTTTGGAAAATTTTGGGCCTAAACGGAGGGTGGTTTCCGGACTCTTTTTTTTTGGAAACCAACCTCTTCTACGGACGGCAAAAGATTGCTGGAATCTGAAACCTACTCAGACAAGGAAACACGAATCGGAAATTAGATGGATCCCGAAAACAAACCTAATATGCAAGGAACTCGGATTGGTGGTGGATATATGGTGGTGGTATATGGCAGCGGTGGTGGTATATGGATACGGATTCGAAGCGGTGGCGGATAAGCGGTGGTGGTAGATGGCAGGGGCGATGATGATGGTGCGGCGGCGTGACAACTTATGACCAGAACTCGAAACTCTAAAAGACTAGACTCTAAGACCAGCAACTAGACACGACGATGCAACCGCAAATTCAACAACGCAAATATAGAAAAGATTATGCAAAGGCTCAGATTGGTTCGGATATGATGACCTAACCCTAATTTTTTTTTGGCTTTTTCGTGGACTGTAGGTATGAAGAACAGACTCGATCTAAACTACGAAAAACTGTAAAATCTCACCGAGCAACCTGGAAATCTGATACCACTTGATAGAGGCAAAGGTGTCCCATCTTTCGATGAGATGGTGGATTTCGCTTTGGTGGAAGTCGACTTTGACAATCCGACTACGAACATGCGAGGACGTCGCGCCTTAGCAGTCGCTAAACCAACTCCGAGAGGTTATTGACCACGCCGGAGCACGATCAACCTGACCACGAGGGCCTGTTTCCTGCGAGCAAACGAAGAACAAGCAAGAAACTGAGATTGCAATCTGGATATTGCGAATATAAGATGAAAGCTTTATTGATCAAGGTGGGGTTCTGTGACGCCTTTGTCTGGTCGTTGAACACAAACGAAGTACGCGAAGTTGCAGCTATGGCGAACTTTTAATCTAAACAAAACCCAAAGTCTAAACGACGCCCTAAGGGCTGTATATATGGGGGAAAAGGAGGGAATTTCGTGGCCCTTGAAGGTGGGGTCCGAAACCAACCCTATCTCTTGTTTCCCCACACATACGGACTCTAAAAATAGCCTATACTTAAGTATTTCGAAATTACATGGGCCTGGCCCAATAATAAGGTGACGCAGCACCTAGAATAGCCTATGGACGAATATTATGAAGTGGCAACTTGTATATTTCGTCCAAGGCTTCATGCACTCCTTATGGTGGCTTCAAAGTCCTGAAATCATCACTTGTAACTCCGTTCTTGATCCCCTTGCGCATGCCATCAACTCCATGCGTGTTCTTGCTCCAATGTTCATCCTTCTCCAAGTTAGGCCCTTCATTTGTAAGCAAAACAAATGTATCCAATTTAGGCAGCATCATATTCTCATGAACATTAGAATCATTACCAAGAAACGAAAGTACCTAGTAATTTAATTGGCGTGCGCGAGCTCTAGTAATTGGTCCCGTATATGTAACAGTAGGGGCCGTGGGTGTAACAATGGTATGGATGTCCTCATCAAGATGAAAGCTTTATTGATCAAGGTGGGGTTCTGTGATGCCTTTGTCTGGTCGTTGAACACAAACGAAGTACGCGAAGTTGCAGCTATGGCAAACTTTAATCTAAACAAAACTCAAGGTCTAAACGGTGCCCTAAGGGCTGTATATATGGAGGAAGGGGGGTGAATTTTGTGGCCCTTGGTGAAGGGGTCCGAAACTAACCCTATCTCTTGTTTCCCCACACATACGGACTCTAAAAATAGCCTATACTTATGTATTTCGAAATTACATGGGCCTGGCCCAATAATAAGGTGATGTGAACACCTAGAATAGCCTCTGGACGAAATTTATGAAGTGGCATCTTGTATATTTCGTCCAAGGCTTCATGCACTCATTATGGTGGCTTCAAAGTCCTGAAATCATCACTTGTAACTCCGTTCTTGTTCCCCTTGCGCATGCCATCATCTCCATGCTTGTTCTTGCTCCAATATTCATCCTTCTCCAAGCTAGGCCCTTCATTTGTAAACAAAACAAATGTATCCAATTTAGGCAGCATCATATTCTCATGAACATTAGAATCATTACCATGAAACGAAAGTACCTGGTAATTTAGTTGGCGTGCGCGAGCTCTAGTAATTGGTCCAGTATGTATAGCAGCAGGGGTTATGGGTGTAACAATGGTATTGATGTCCTCATCAACTTGGGAGTTAGAAACTGAACAACGTTTTACATGTTTACAATATCCCGAGGAGAGACGGGTTGTTGCTGCTATTTGTGCTTTCACTAGTTTTGCATGTGTATGGTGGTCTAAACATTGTAGATTATATCCTATTCCAACTACTTGGGCTGCTTTGAAAACTGCTATGCGTACTCGTTGGGTTCCACCATATTATCAATGTGAATTGCTTCAAAAATTGCAGCGTTTAAGACAAGGAAAAAATTCTGTAGAAGAATATTATCAGGAATTACAAACTGGCATGATTAGATGTGGTATTGTTTAGGAGAATGAAGCTATGCTTGCACATTTTATAGGTGGATTAAATAGAGAGATTCAGACCATTCTAGAGTATAAGGAGTATACTGATATCACTCGTTTATTCCATCTTGCTTGTAAAGCTGAACGTGAAGTGTAGGATCGACAAGCATTGGCGCGAACTAACTTTTCTACAGGTCGACTTTCATCATGGACACCGCGTGCATTCTCTACTTCCACTACACCAGCACCTCCATCAGCTGCTACCTCCAGCCGTGATACAAGAAAGCAGGCACAACCACCACTATCTGCCAAGAGCGCACCTGCCGGGCCTACACGGAGCTTGATGCGGAGCATCCTTCCATCATCCCCATGGACTCTACATCAACATATCCAACCCCACAAGTACCTATGACTCGAGCTCGTGCAAGAGCTCTTGAAACCGAGGTGACATCACTCCTCTCCCAATTCCCTTCCGATTCACATGAGACATGGTTACTACCTCAAACGGAAATGCTATGCATACTCAGGTACCAAGGAGTCAACCATGAAGAGGCTAGGAAGAAAGGAGAACCGGAAGCGGAAGACATGCGAGAAGACGGAGAGGAAAAAGCACCAAGGACCAGGGTGGCCGGACGATCCGGACGGTGGCCCGGACGATCCGGACAGAGCCCGGACGATTCAGACCCCGGTCCGGACGATCCAGCTAAATCAACCGAAGGCAACAGAAGCGCCACCCTGAAGCCGGATCATCCGGACCCCGTCCCGGATCATCCGGACCCGGCCCGGACATCCAGACCTCCAGCCGGACATCCGGCCCTGCACGACCACCAGCCGACCATCCGGCTCATCTGGGCCTCCACCCGGATCATCCGGACCAGCTCGGATCATCCGGACCCTCGTCCGGATCATCCGGCCAGCGCCTGCGCGCGCGTGTTGGGCTGAGCCCATGTACCCCTTCGCCCCCAACTCTATATATAGGACCCCATCTCCTCACTTTGAGACTTAGCATTGGATTAGCTCATATTTGTGTGAGAGCCTTTGCTCATCCACTCGGTTACTTCTCCTCGGAGATCAGGACCTCCTCGGAGAAGATCCCTCAGCGGATTCAAGACCCCTATCTAGGGAAGAACATCAAGGCCTCCTCTTGGAGATGAACGGTTCCTTTGTATCCTTACCCTAGTTGACTATGTATCTTGTGGATCTCATGTGTGTATGTTGATCTAGCACTTGTGTGATCGATTCCTTGTTGGTTGAGTGATTCTCTCTCGTTTTCCCCGTGTTTCCCCTTGTGCTTCCGCGTGTTCTTCGTGTTTCCTCCGTAGGATCCCCTCCAAACATGAAAGATCGACGCTATAGGGTTCCACCCTACATCATATGGTATCATGAGCCACGTTGATCACGTTTTTGGAGCCCCTACCCCGTGTTTTCTAGCTTGATTTTGTTGTTTTCATCCTTAATCCGAAAATCCCCACCAAAAATAACCCCCAAATTTTTTTGTGATTTGTTGGTTTTGATGATGTTTTGTTGTTTTTGATCCGTGGATTCGGTGTGTAACTCGTGGATCTTGCTTTTCCCCACCTTCTCCCCCTCGAAATCCATCAAAAATCCCCGAAATCGTCAAATTTCTCCCCGTTTTCGTGTTCTTCCCGAGCAGTTCCCGTGCGTGGTTGACCTGCCCGGATCATCCGGACCTTGACCCGGATCATCCGGACGTGCCTGGATCATCCGGCTCCTGGCCCGGATCATCCGGCTTCCTCTCCCGAAGCCGCACTTGTGCAGTCCCCCCTCCACCACCACCACCATCTACACCTACATACCACCTCCCCACTACAACCACCACCACTTCCACTTGCCAAACCCCACGACACAACCTCCGTACTACCATTCGAATTTGGGTTCGAGAATTTGAGTTGAGATTTCCGTGTCCTATTGTGTTTCGGCTATTTAGGTGCGGTGAGACATCAACGACAAACGCTCATTTTCGTCGACAACTCATCTTCGCTACGGACGGTAACCTCAACAACATCTTTGTCATACCTTGCAATTGCATTGATAACCATCATAGACCATCTTTTGTGTTGCTTACCCATCGAGACTAGCCATCGAGTATTGCCGGCAACGTGACTTGTGCACATTAGTTGCATACACCATATCATACGTACCTTCGTGGTGCATATCTCGGAATCAACTTGTGTGTCACAAAGTTGTCATCGCATACACAATTGCTCTCTTAGTTCGTCAAGTTTGCATAAGAAAAGAGCTCAAAAGAGAAAGAGCCACTCAAGCTTTTAAGCAAAGAGGAAAGATAAGCAAAGAGCTTATAAGCAACAAGCATAGCATCATAGAACATTAAGATTGTCATATAAGATCATCTTGGATCATTGCACCGAAATACCATACATATAGCATACTTGGGATAGAGATCGTTGCATTTTTGCCTAGTAGGTTGTGCATAAGCTCCGTATCCGCCTTTTGTGCAATCGTGCTAGCGTCTCTCTAGTATTGTGCAACAAGAGCATTTTCGTGGATTCCACATTTTGGCTCACTTTTGGTTTGCACAATCCCATTTATCTATTTGCATGTGTGTTTCCGTGTACCACTACTTGCTTGGTCTACTTGTTGCATATGCGAATTTGCGAATCTTCTTCAACATTTTTGAGTCAAGCTAACGATCGCAATCAATTTTGTGCCACCATCCTAACCAAGCTCCACCAAAAGCTTTTACTTGTGTAGGTGTGAGGATCGACAAGGATCGGTACCAATAGTGCTATTTCATTGTCCGCATTTGAGTGCACTTGATTCATCTTCAACTTCGGTCAAAGGTACATTGGTATTCGTTCTTCTCCTTCTACCACTCACAATTTGCTTGAAATGATGGATAGGCCAAGTTCTTCTACAAATCCACTCTTCATCGAGCAAGAGGACGACATGTCATCATACGTCACCAAGAGCCACTTCTTTTCCGCACAACGAGCTCTCCATCAAGAGCAACAAGCAATGAGCGAACGCATCGACAACAAGCTCGACGCGCATAAGAAAGAGAACGATGCAAGAATGGACGAGCTACGCGCCTTGTTGGTGAACCGGCGTACTTCTACTTCCTCACACTCAAGACGGAGCCACTCAAGTCGCCACTCCGACGACTCCTTCTCCGACACAAGTACACCGTCATCGAACACTCTTCGACGAGCCGCGCACCAAGACCGTCATGCATCTCGCAACCCGCTACACGACAAGCATTCCCAAGAGCAAGTTGATGAACAAGTTCCTCGTCCTCAATCGAACCAAATGGCGTTTGCTCAAGCTCAAGAACGACAACGTCTTCGGCGCCAACAAGAACAAGAACGAGCGCGCCTACATGAAGAGCAACAAGACGCCGAGGCTCAACGTCTTCAACAACAACAACGAGAAGCACAAGCTCTTGAGGCGGAACGTGCCCTTCAAGCATCAAGCTGATCTATCGCCAACCGCAATCGTGAAAGGCACAATCAAGAGGAAGCCCTTCGAGAAGAAATCCAAGAGAGGAACTACCATCCGCGTGCGCAACGTCAAGCCCTACAAGCTCCTCCACAAGATCCTCAAGCTCAACCGCAACCTCAAGGTCAACAAGAGCAAGTTGACAATGGACTTCCTCCTCGCCAAGAGCAACATGAGGATGATTACCCTCCAAGTCAAGAACGTCATCATCAACATCGACCTCAACATAATGAAGAGCAACGCTATGGCAAGCTATAGTTCACAATGCCCAAGTTCAATGGAACCAATGATCCCGAAGAGTAGCTCTCATGGGCATTGAAGGTCGACAAAATCTTCCGTTTGCATAACTATGAGGAAGAGAAGAAGATCGCTATGGCATCACTTGAGTTCCAAGACTACGTGCTCATATGGTGGGAACAAGTCCTTGAGCGCCGACAAGCAAGAGGTGAACCACCAATTACCACTTGGGCTCAAATGAAGGATGTCACGACAGCACGCTTTGTGCCCACCTACTACAACCGTGATCTCTTCAAGAAGCTACAACTCCTCAAGCAAGGAACAAAGAGTGTTGAAGAATACTACAAAGAAATGAAGATTGCCATGATTCGAGCCAGTGTCACGGAGGATGATGAGCAAACAATGGCACGATTCTTGAATGGACTCAACCATCCCATCAAGAAGATCGCCGACTTCCAACCCTACTCCAACCTCATTGAGCTCGTGCATCAAGCTACAAAGGCGGAACGACAAGTGGAAGATGACTTCAAGTACGCCAAGTACTCATCCAAGACATACGGCTTCTCCAACAACCAAGCTTCAACAACTACTCCAACTTCGACATCAACCAAGCCTTCTCCAAGCAACGACGACAAGTCAAGTTACAAGAAAACTTCTACAAGTTCAAGTCGTCCTCCTCCTACTACAAGCAACATCAAGCCGCGTGCTTCATCATCTACTCCAACCGATGAGACCGTCAAGACAAGCTCCTTCAAGTGTTTCACTTGCGGCGGCCGAGGCCACAAGTCCTATGAATGCACCAACAAGCGCACCATGATACTCAACGACGATGGCACTTACGACTCAATGAGTGAAGATGAAATGGAAGCTATTGAGCAAGTGGCCATGCACCGGCGCATCAACGAGGATGAAGATGATCAAGTCTTTTGTGATGAAGATACGAGCCCCGCTCTTGTTGTTTCCAAGGTCTTTGATGCGGAGCATCCTACAGACATCACCATGTCAAGAGCCCAGTTGGCAAGTGACACGTGCGACATCTACTTCACATACACAAAGGTGAATCATCTCCTTTACACGTACTCACTTGACACTCTCGAGGATGGTATACTACTTGACACTCCTTACGTGTGCATGCATAGGTATTGTCGGAGCTTCACGGATGTCAAGGAGGAGTGCAAGCGCCAAGGAACGACTACACCATCCGCGAGGGAAGCGTGGAAGAGAAGACGGAAGAAAGGAGAAGAAGACTGGAGTTGCCCGGATCATCCGGACGCCCAGCCGGATGATCCGGACCGAGCCCGGACGATCCGGACGACCTCCCGGACGATCCGCTAACGTGTCTCAAGAAAACGAAGCCGCTTCGACGAAGCGGATCATCCGGACGGTCGCCCGGATCATCCGGACCCGACACCCGGATCATCGGGCCACCATCCGGATCATCCGGACCCGCTGCACGCGTGACTTGGGCAAGCCCGTGTACCCTTCGCCTCCACTTACCCCTTCGCCCCTTGGGCTATAAATAGACCTCCTCCACCTCCTTTCTAGGGTTAGAAAAGTGATAGCTCATTCTTAGGTGAGCTTTGCTCCTACCTATCTCTACTCTTGAGAGAGAGAGACCACTACTCCATTGGAGGCCAAGACCTCCATCTAGGAGAAGATCCCGGGATATCATCAAGACCCCTTGTGGGAAGATCCATCTAGGATATCATCAAGACCTCCTCTTGGAGATGAACCTTACCTTGTATCTTTCTCTTTGTTGTTCATGTACCTTGTGATCTTGTGTGTTTGATTGTCTAGTGGATGTGTGATTTGGACTTGTTCTTGAGTGTTTCCCCTTGTGATTTCTCCCCGTTCTTCCCCGTGTTCATCGTATTCTTCGAGGGATCCCACTCCAAACGTGAAAGACCGACGCTATAGGGTTCCACTCTACATCATATGGTATCATGAGCCATGTTGATCACGTTTTTGGAGCCCCTACCCCGTGATTTCTAGCTTGATTTTGTTGTTTTCGTCCTAAATCCGAAAATCCCCACCAAAAATAGCCCAAAATTTTTTTGTGATTTGTTAGTTTTGATGATGTTTTGTTGATTTTGATCCATGGATTTGCTTGGTTTCAAGTGGATCTAGCATCTCCCAAGTTTCCCCACCTTCCATCCACGAAATCCCTCAAATTTTGCCCCGAAAATCATCCATTTCCGCCCAAAAATTCGCCCCCGAGAGCAAATCCCGAGCGGATTGACTTGCCCGGATCATCCGGACCTTCTCCCGGATCATCCGGACACCTCCCGGATCAGCTGGACCCTCTCCCGGACGTCCGGATAACCCACGCGCCCGATTTCCCGAATCGGAGCTGACGAACCCGGATCATCCGGATGTCCTCCCGGATCATCCGGACATAGCCCGGATGAGCTGGACCTCCTCCCGGATGTCCGGTTAACCGTGAAACTGACACGGACAGATTTTTGTTTTGGTCATAACTAATTCATCCGGAGTCCGATTTTGACGTTCTTTAGCTCGTTTTGAAGCTCTTGACATCCCCCATCCCCCAAAAATACCACCAACATCAATTGGCTCCATCATATTTTCTGAAATTTGGCAAGTTTGCCTAGGCCCTCCACCATATCATCCGCATTACCACCACCGACTTCCGCAACCTAACCCATTTTGTTCCCCATAGCATTTGTGGTTGTTTGAGTTGTGATTAGAGTCTCCTAAGGTGTTTCGGCTACTTAGGGGCAATTGCTTCTTCATCAACCACCATCATCCCACTTCCGCATTGCCAAGAGCAAACCACCACCACTTTCCGCTACCACCATTTGACATTTGTCATTTGAGATTTTGAGTTTGCAGTTTTTCCATTTCCTAAGGTGTTTCGGCTACTTAGGGATGAGTCTCCATCATCTTGGTATCTACATCAAGAACACCGCCTCTCATCATCTCCAAGGACGGTAACCTCGATGACACCATTGTATATTCCCCTTGCCATTGCATTGTTAACCCCTAGCCCATTTTGCGTTACTTGCCTATCGAGACTAGCCATTTGAGTATTGCCGGCAACGTTACTTGTGCACATTAGTGGTCCATACATTCCATTGCATACATACCATATCATATTGGTATCATATCATCCATTGTGCCTCAAGTTTGTTCCCGTATATACACAATAGCTATCTTGGTTTGTGCATTGTGCATAAGTGGCCATTGAAAAAAGAGAAAAAGATTTTAAGCAAAAAGAGAGCAAAGAGCTCGTGAGCAAGTGCCATAGCATCATACCCCCATTGCAAATAAGAGCCATACCAAAATCTACATCATATGATATCATGCTTGAGAGAAACACCGGGAACCATACATACATAGCATACTTGGGATAGAAGTTTATCCATTTCACATCTATAGGTTGTGCACAAGTGTCGTATCTGCCTATTGAGCAATCGTGCTAGCGTCTCTCTTGAGTTGTGCAACACGAGCGTTTTCCGTGGACTCCACATTTTGTGCTCATTCCTTGGTTGCACGACCCCATTTATCTATCCGTGTGTGTGTTTCCGTGTACAATTTGCTATTGGTCTACTTGTTTCACTTGCGAATTTGTGAATCTCTTTCAACATTATTGACTCTTGCTAACATTTTGCATCAAATTTTTGTGCCACTATCCTCACCGAGCTCTACCATAAGCCTTTACTTGTAGGTGTGAGTGAACAAGTCCGGTACCAATTCCACTATTCTTTCATTTCACATTGAGTGATACAAGATACATCCTCAACTTTGGGAAAAGGTAACTTGGTATTGTTTATCTCATTTCCTACTCACCTCTACCCGAGTCTTGTGATGGATAGGCAAGGCATTTCATCTTCGGTCTACAACAACAACGACGAGTTCGATGCCATGAACAACTCCTCCGACGCCAAGATGCAAGCTAAAATGGAGGAGATCAAAGCCCTCATCAAGTCCTACAAGCGGTCTTCCTCATCTTCGAGAAGACACTCAAGAGCACATGCTTCCGAGCTACCATCTCCGGCAAGATCACATCGGCATCGACACCATCACCAACAAGAACGTGAAGGTCAAGAGCTCTACATCAACAACCGCTCAATGACTTCACCATCTCCCTTGGCATCTTCGCCAAGCGACTTCAAGGCATCTTCGCCAACAAGAACCCCAAGACTACGCTCAAGAGAAGCTCCCCAAGCTCAAGTCCGCGACTTCCACGAGCTACTACGACCTCGACATCAACCACGCGATTCCTTTCTATGGGACTCAAGAACCCGAGGAGTACCTCGAGTGGGAGCGTTTGATGGACAACTACCTCAAGCTACATCAAGTTCGTCCCGAAGATCAAGTGAAGTGCGCCACAAGAAACTTCCACAACTACGCCTTGTCTTGGTGGCTTCACACACCTTCGGAGAGCTACGAGATGAGTTGGCCCAAGACGAAGAGAGCTTTACGGCGAGAGTTTGTGCCTCCAACCTACACGGAACAACTTCGACGCCAATTGGAGAACACCACCCAAGGATCCAAGTCCATCGACAAGTACTTCAAGGAGATGATGATTGCCTTGCGACGAGCCGGCGTGGACGACCCCATTTCGATGAAGTTCCACTTCATGATGGGATTGCACAACGACATCTCCAAGACCAGCTTCCTCGAGAACTACAAGTCCATCGACAACTACTACATTGGTGCTCTCAAGGCGGAACAAGAACTCATGAAGGCCAAGGCTTCTCCACCCCAAGCAAACTTCGCGGCGACCAAGCTCTACGACAAGCATGAGGCTAGTACCACCAAGATGTCCAAGCCCGGCAAGCTCCAAGACGATGCTCCCAAGTGCGACTTCACCGCCATCCCTCTTGGTGGCATTGATGATGCCGAGTCTACTTTGACTCTTTTTCAAGACGGTGCGGCGACGAGTTCGACTACGGAGACCTTCACGGACCAAGCTTTGGAGGCGAGCGACAAGGTGGCGAGCAAGGATGATGCTTCCATCTTAGGAGGCGAGAGTGATGATGTGCCATCTTCGGCCTTCATCCACGACGAGAGTGATGTTGAGCCATCTTCGGCCTTCATCCACGACGAGAGTGATGATGTGCCATCTTCGGCCTTCATCCACGACGGAGTGATTTTGAGCCATCTTGGCCTTCATCCACGGCGAGAGTGATGATGTGCCATCTTCGCCTTCATCCACGGCGGCGGCGACGAGATGGTTGAGCATGGGATCTTCCTTCGACCACGGCGACGATGATGACTTGAGTGACTTGTGCCACCATATTGAGAGTGAGAGTGACTTCACCACTAGCCCCATATATGATGAGTTGCCACAATTCCCATGTGAGGAGAGCCACAACCCCCACCACTTGAGTGAGATGAGTGACTCCAACATACGTGAGTGTGAGTGCACCTATTTTGAGGGAGTGAGTGAACCACCACATAGAGAGAGTGAGATAGTTGATAGGTCTCATGAGGCCATTTGCATTTCTAACAACTTGACCTCTACTTCTATTGTGTCTTCTCGTTTGGTGCTAGGTCCCATTGATGATAACGCGCCGATCCTCGACGACTTCGTCCTCCCTTTGGACAAGACGATGGCCATGGTGGATTATGATGCACCGCCCACATGGTTCCATCAAGATGATGATGATGACCACCATTTGGTCCTTCCCAGCTCACCTACACCACTTGAGTGGAATGACAAAGGTAACATAGGTGAAGGTGATGCTCTAGTCCCACTAGTGGACATTCTTGACATTGATTGCTTGCATGATGTTGATCCACCTATTGCCATGCTTCATGCTAGTATGATTTCCCCATGCGATGATTTGCCCATTTATGATGAGAATGATGATTCTCTTGTGGAGTATATTAGTTGTGATGCCATGTTACATAGGATTTCTTGTGACAATTCTTTAGGTCACATCATGTTTGATAATCCGCTTGACTTGTCATATTCTATGTATGAGATCAACCATATGTCTTATTTGCAATATCTTCATAGTGACTATGCATATGCCATTAAAATAAACCCAATTTGCACATATGGCATAGATGACAAGCCCATGGTTATTGGCATTTGTTTCTCTTGTGATGATATTGATATGCTCCCTTTGCATCATTTATCTCATATGCCATGCCATGACCACCTAGCTTCCGATATGAATTGTTTTGGATGTTGTCCATTTTCTCCATATGATGTTTCCGATATTGCTCATGAGGAGACCCCCATAGTTTCCTCATACATTTTAGGAGATTTTGACCCATCCCATCCATTGCATGATCCCAATACTTGTGTGCACCATATGCTCCACATGAACAAACATGCTTTTGATGTGCCATATACTTGTTTGCTCAATTTGTGTCCCCATCGTGTCATACATAACAACTATTCTTTCATGATGGATGACATGTTCATATACCATGCCTCAAATTTCTTTGAGCATTGCTTATCTTGTGCTAACTCACACGTGCACATACACATCATGATGGATGATGTGTACATTTACCACGCGCACAATTTCTTTGGTTTGTGTCTCTTTTGTGTAGGTACCCATGAATACTTGTCAACCTCGCAATCCCACAAGTTGGCAAAACGAGCTCTTGAGAGCAACGATGCTTTGGGATCCAATGGACTATCCTTACCAACGTTCCCTTCGCGCAAGGACTACGCGCAACTCCTCTACTTGGCTCTCACACGGCTATGGGCCATTTACCACTTGTTACCTTATGCTCATTTTACCGTGTTCACTTTGCATGCTATGCTTGCTCCTATGCCTTTTCCATGCAATTGTGACCCTTGCTTGCATCTACCCATGTTTCATCATTATGCTACTTCTATGTGTATTTGCATGCTTGGTAGAGATCCTTGTTGCTATTGCCATGTTTATCATGTGCCCCATGCTATTGTCCTCATATCTTGCTTTCATGCTTGTGCTATGACATGTGAATTATTCATGCCCACTATTTGCACCAATGACATGCTTGCCATGATTCCTCCTAGTATGTTGCATCCTCGCACTACTAGCATACTTGCCTTGATTGCTATGATTGCTCGCTATGTTACATCACCCATGTTCCACTACTTGCTTTCTTGGGTTGATGACACATATGCTCATGCCTCTCACATGCTTAACTTGCTTGCCGCACACATGATGAACAATTGCTCTTTCTATTGTGTTGAGTGCCACGATATCATCACTACACCCTATGCACGTTATGCTTGGATTGTCTTGCATTTGCCCCATGTGTTTAGACATTTCACTATATTTGGTGTTGTGAATGACTCTTATGCCTACCATAGACCGTTCATTGAGCACTTTATGCATGCTTGCTATGACCTTGAGGTAGATGCTTGTTCACTTATCACATATACTTGCATCTTGACCTCCCATTTGCATGCTTGTTCCCATGATATACTTGATTGTGCTCAATTTATAAGATCAAATGCCATGCCACACTTCTTTGTCAAACCATATACTATGCTTGATGACAACACTTGTTGGGTGAATCACCTCTTGAATGCTTGGTTTTGCTCTTACGACAACCACATTTGTTTTTCCAAGTGCTTGTTATCTTTGCTACTTTTGAAGGAATTACAAGACGGTGTGACATTAGAGAGTGCCCATTGGGAACTACAAGATGACGAATGCTTGGTGATCGTCCACTTCTACACGATGACATCATCTCTTTCCCATGGTGATTTGGATTTCGATCCGCGGTCGGATCTTTCCCAAGGGGGAGGGGATGATGCGGAGCATCCTACAGACATCACCATGTCAAGAGCCCAGTTGGCAAGTGACACGTGCGACATCTACTTCACATACACAAAGGTGAATCATCTCCTTTACACGTACTCACTTGACACTCTCGAGGATGGTATACTACTTGACACTCCTTACGTGTGCATGCATAGGTATTGTCGGAGCTTCGGGGATGTCAAGGAGGAGTGCAAGCGCCAAGGAACGACTACACCATCCGCGAGGGAAGCGTGGAAGAGAAGACGGAAGAAAGGAGAAGAAGACTGGAGTTGCCCGGATCATCCGGACGCCCAGCCGGATAATCCGGACCAAGCCCGGACGATCCGGACGACCTCCCGGACGATCCGGCTAACGTGCCCGAAGAAAACAGAAGCCGCTCGACGAAGCCGGATCATCCGGACGGTCGCCCGGATCATCCGGACCCCCGACACGCGGATCATCCGGGCCACCATCCGGATCATCCGGACCCCGCCTGCGTGCGTGACTTGGGACGAAGCCCGTGTACCCCTTCGCCCTCCACTTACCCCTTCGCCCCTTGGGCTATAAATAGATCTCCTCCACCTCCTTTCTAGGGTTAGAAAAGTGATAGCTCATTCTTAGGTGAGCTTTGCTCCTACCTATCTCTACTCTTGAGAGAGAGAGACCACTACTCCATTGGAGGCCAAGACCTCCATCTAGGAGAAGATCCCGCTGGATATCATCAAGACCCCCTTGTGGGAAGATCCATCTAGGATATCATCAAGACCTCCTCTTGGAGATGAACCTTACCTTGTATCTTTCTCTTTATTGTTCATGTACCTTGTGATCTTGTGTGTTTGATTGTCTAGTGGATGTGTGATTTGGACTTGTTCTTGAGTGTTTCCCCTTGTGATTTCTCCCCGTTCTTCCCCGTGTTCATCGTGTTCTTCGAGGGATCCCACTCCAAACGTGAAAGATCGACACTATAGGGTTCCACTCTACATCAGTCTTGACACTTCAACATCAACAAGAAGAAGATCAAAGATGCCACATCTTCCACACAAAGGCCGGCATCAATGGACGCTTCGTCAAGGTCATCATCGATGGAGGAAGTTGCCACAACTTGGCAAGCGAAGAACTATGCTCCAAGCTCCAATTGGTCAAGAAGAAGCATCCGCAACCCTACAAGGTTCAATGGCTAAGTGACTCCGGCACTATACGAGTTGAGCATACGGTCCAAGTATCCTTCAAAATAGGTGCATATGAGGACACTTTGGAGTGTTATGTGGTCCCAATGACCGTTTGCCACCTCCTCCTTGGTCGGCCATGGCAATTCGACCGTGGTGTCTACCACAATGGGCGTACAAACCACTATAGCTTCAAGATGAAAGGCAAAGAATATGTCCTACGACCCATGTCTCCTAGTGAAGTGATAGCCGACAAACAAGCCACCAACCAAAGAGAGAAGAGTGAGAAAGTGAGCCACCAAAAAGTGAGTGAGAGCCACAAGCCAAATTTGAGCGCCTCTTCACCTAGAGAGAAAAACCTCATACTATTCGCCACCAAACATGAGATGAGAGAAGTGTGTGAGAACCCATCGAGTATGATGCACTTTGTCCTTGTGTGCAAGGATGGAGGACCACAAACTAACACCATTCACGAGCTACCTTTGGTGTTTCAATCTCTTTTGCAGGAATTTCAAGATGTTTTCCCCGATGAGCTACCTCCGGGTCTACCTCCTCTACGAGGCATTGAGCATCGAATTGACCTCATTCCCGGAGCGCCACTTCCAAACAAAGCTCCATACCGTGTCAATCCCGACGAAACCAAGGAGATTCAACGGCAAGTACAACAACTAATCGACAACGGTCATGTACGTGAAAGCTTAAGCCCTTGTGCCGTTCCCGTTATACTTGTGCCTAAGCCCGATGGAAGTTTCCGCTTGTGTTCCGATTGTAGACCCATAAATGCTATCACCGTGCGCTATAGGCATCCCATCCCTCGCTTAGATGATATGCTTGATGAACTTAGTGGAGCCAACTTTTTCTCAAAAATTGATCTTAGAAGTGGCTGTTATCAAATCCGCATTCATGAGGGTGATGAGTGGAAAACTGCTTTCAAAACCAAATTTGGCTTATATGAGTGGTTGGTTATGCCTATGGGTTTGTCGGAAGCTCCCGGATCTTTTGTGCGTCTCATGCATCATGTACTTCGTCCATACATTGGAATCTTTGTTGTGGTTTACTTCGATGATATTCTTGTGTTTAGCAAAACCATGAAAGAGCATCTTGATCATGTTAAGCTTGTTTTGCAAACGCTTTGAAAGGAAAGTCTTTATGCCAACTTGAAAAAATGCACTTTTGGCGTTGACAAAGTGGTTTTCTTGGGTTTCGTTGTCTCTTCCAATGGTGTCCATGTTGATGAAACTAAGATCAAAGCAATTAAAACTTGGCCCCAACCCACCAATTTGCAACAAGTGCGAAGTTTCCTTGGTCTTGCAGGTTTTTATCGTCACTTTGTGAAAAACTTTAGCACTATTGCAGGTCCTTTGCATGCTTTGAGTAAGAAGAATACTCCTTTTGTTTGGGGACCTTTGCAATCCAACGCTTTTGATGAGCTCAAGTCTTTGCTTACTCATGCTCCAATTCTTGCTTTGCCCAATTTTGACAAAACTTTTGAGGTTCATTGTGATGCAAGTGGTACCGGAATTGGCGGAGTTTTAATGCAAGAAAAACGAGTCATTGCTTATTTTAGTGAAAAACTCTCCTGTGCTCAACTTAACTATCCCGTGTATGACAAGGAATTGTATGCTTTAGTGCGTGTACTACATGTTTGGGAACATTATCTTAGACCTCATGAGTTTGTCATCCATACCGATCATGAAATGCTTAAGTACTTGAAAGGTCAAACTAAATTAAACAAGCGTCATGCCAAATGGAGTGAATTTATTGAATCTTTCCCATATGTGATCAAGTACATTAAGGGCAAGGAAAATGTAGTTGCCGATGCACTTTCACGTATATGCATACTTGTCACGCAACTTGAGTTGAATATTATTGGCTTCGAGCACATAAAAGATTTGTATGCTAATGATCCATCTTTTGCACCTCATTATACTAAGTGTTTGACGCATACATCTTGGGAACAATATTACCTCAAGGATGGTTATCTTATGAGAGCTAACAAACTATGCATACCCGAGTCTTCTCTTCGTTTGCTCCTTTTGCAAGAGGCTCATGGAGGTGGACTCATGGGACATTTCGGACGCGACAAGACCTTCGCCAAGCTCTCCAAGAACTACTTTTGGCCAAAGATGTTTTGAGACGTCTCACGCTTCACCACAAGATGCTCAACATGCCGCAAAGCTAAGTCAAAAGCTCAATCTCATGGTCTTTACATGCCTCTTCCTATTCCTTATCAACCTTGGGAAGACATTAGCATGGACTTTGTACTTGGTTTGCCTAGAACTCAAAACGGAAAGGATTCCGTGTTTGTTCTTGTGGATAGATTTTCTAAAATGGCACATTTCATTCCTTGCAACAAGGTAGACGATGCTTCACATATTGCAAATCTCTTTTGTAGGGACATCTTGCGCCTCCATGGAGTACCAAAGACAATCGTCTCCGACCGCGACGTCAAGTTCTTGAGTTACTTTTGGAAGACACTATGCGCCAAGCTCGGAATCAAGCTCTTCTTCTCATCCGCATACCATCCTCAAACCGACGGCCAAACGGAGGTGACGAACCGAACGCTCTCCACTCTACTTCGCGTGTTGATCAAGAAGAACATCAAGCAGTGGGAGGCGTGTCTACCCATCGCCGAGTATGCCTACAACCGCGCAAGACATTCGACGACCGGCAAGTCCCCCTTCGAGGTCGTCTACGGCTTCAACCCATTGTCCCCATTGGACATTCTACCTCTACCTCTACAAGAGCGCACCAACCTCGACGCAAGTGCCCGTGCAAGCTACATCAAGAAGATGCATGAAGATACAAGAAACACCATCGAGCGCCAAGTACAACGACTAGCGACCAAGCTCAACATCAACAAGCAACCCATGATCTTCAACATAGGCGATCTCATGTGGCTACACCTTCACAAGGAACGCTTCCCCAACGAACGCAAGTCCAAACTTCTACCTCGAGCCGATGGACCCTTCAAGGTGTTAGCATGCTACAACAACAACGCCTACAAGCTCGACCTACCAAGCGACAAGTACAACGTGAGCGACACCTTCAACGTCAAAGACCTCTCGCCTTTCCATGGTGATGAAGATCTAGATCCGAGGTCGGATCCTTTCGAAGGGAGGGGATATGATGCAGAGCATCCTTCCATCATCCCCATGGACTCTACATCAACATATCCAACCCCACAAGGACCTATGACTCGAGCACGTGCAAGAGCTCTTGAAACCGAGGTGACATCACTCCTCTCCCAATTCCTTTTCGATTCACATTAGACATGGTTACTACCTCAAACGGAAATGCTATGCATACTCAGGTACCAAGGAGTCAACCATGAAGAGGCTAGGAAGCAAGGAGAACCGGAAGCGGAAGACATGCGAGAAGACGGAGAGGAAAAAGCACCAAGGACCAGGGTGGCCGGACGATCCGGACGGCAGCCCGGACGATCCGGCTAAATCAACCGAAGGCAACAGAAGCGCCACCCTGAAGCCGGATCATTCGGACCCCGTCCCGGATCATCCGGACCCGGCCCGGACATCCGGACCTCCAGCCGGACATCCGGCCCTACACGACCACCAGCCGACCATCCGGCTCATCCGGGCCTCCACCCAGATCATCCAGACCAGCCCGGATCATCCGGACCCTCGTCCGGATCATCCGCCGATGCACTGGCAGCGTGTTGGGCTGAGCCCATGTACCCTTCGCCCTGACTCTATATATAGGACCCCATCTCCTCACTTTGAGACTTAGCATTGGATTAGCTCATATTTGTGTGAGAGCCTTTGCTCATCCACTCGGTTACTTCTCCTCGGAGATCAGGACCTCCTCGGAGAAGATCCCTCAGCGGATTCAAGACCCCTATCTAGGGAAGAACATGAAGGCCTCCTCTTGGAGATGAACGGTTCCTTTGTATCCTTACCCTAGTTGACTATGTATCTTGTGGATCTCATGTGTGTATGTTGATCTAGCACTTGTGTGATCGATTCCTTGTTGGTTGAGTGATTCTTTCTCGTTTTCCCCGTGTTTCCCCTTGTGCTTCCGCGTGTTCTTCGTGTTTCCTCTGTAGGATCCCCTCCAAACGTGAAAGATCGACGCTATAGGGTTCCACCCTACATCAGAGCTCTTCTTCTTCCATGGCACCAACAGGGCACACAAGTGATATTATTTGTCGTCATTGTAAGGGAAGAGGTCATTATGCGAGAGAATGCAAATCTCAGCGTGTGATGATTGCTACTGAGGATGGTGGGTATGAGTCCGCTAGTGACTACGATGAGGAGACTTTGGCTCTTATTACACGTGAAGAACATGGTGGAGATGATTCTGATCATGACACGCAATACATGGCTCTCAAGACGCCGACAGTATGAATGTTTATTTGCTCAACGTGTTTTGAGTGTGCAGGTCACACAAGCTGAGCAAAATCAGAGGCACAATTTGTTCCATACAAAGGAGTTGTGAAGGAACGTTACGTGCGCTCATCATAGATGGAGGGAGCTGCAACAACTTGGCTAGCATGGAGATGGTGGAGAAGCTATCTCTCACCACAAGACCACATCCACATCCTTACTACATCCAATGGTTCAACAACAGCGGCAAGGTTATGGTAACACGTACTGTTCGTGTGCATTTTAGTATCTCTACATATGCTGATTATGTTGATTGTGATGTGGTACCTATGCAAGCATGTTCCTTATTACTTGGTCGCCCATGGCAATTTGATAAAAATTATGTACACCATGGTCGAAACAATCAGTATACTCTTGTTCATAAGGATAAAAATATTACTTTGCTTCCTATGACTCCTGAGTCCATTTTGAAAGATGATATTAATAGAGCTAATAAAGCAAAACAGGAAAAAAATTAGAGTGAAAATCAGATTGTGGCAAAAGAATTTGAGCAACAAACAAAGCCTAATAGTAAACCATCTAGTGTTGCTTCTGAAATTAAATTGAAAAGTGCATGTTTACTTGCCACTAAATCTGATATTGATGAGCTAGATTTTAGCAAATCTGTTTGCGATGCTTTTGTGTGCAAAGAGGCATTATTTTCATTCGAGGACGTGCCTTCCTCTTTGCCTTTCGCTGTCACTAACATTTTGCAGAGTTCACGACGTCTTTCCACAAGACGTGCCACCGGGATTACCGCCTATTCGAGGGATTGAGCATCAGATTGACTTAATTCCCGGTGCTTCACTGCCAAACCGTGCGCCATACAGTACCAATCCAGAGGAGACAAAGGAGATTAGGCGTCAAGTACAAGAGCTTCTCGACAAAGGTTATATACGCGAATCCCTTAGTCCTTGTGCTATTCCTATTATTCTAGTGCCGAAAAAGGATGGTACATCGCGTATGTGTGTTGATTGTAGAGGCATTAATAATATTACTATTCGTTATCGTCATCCTATTCCTAGGCTAGATGATATGCTTGATGAATTGAGTGGCTCTACAATATTCTCCAAAGTTGATTTATGAGTGGATACCATCAAATTCGTATGAAATTGGGGGATGAATGGAAAACAGCATTTAAAACTAAGTTTGGATTATATGAGTGGTTAGTCATGCCTTTTGGGTTAACTGATGCACCTAGTACTTTCATGAGATTAATGAACGAAGTTTTACGTGCTTTCATTGGACGATTTGTGGTAGTTTACTTTGATGACATATTGATTTATAACAGATCTTTGGAGGAACATTTGGAACATTTACGTGCTGTTTTTATTGCTCTACGTGATGCACATTTGTTTGGTAACCTTGGGAAGTGCACCTTTTGCACCGACCGAGTGTCTTTTCTTGGTTATGTTGTTACTCCACAGGGAATTAAAGTTGATAAAGCCAAGATTGAAGCTATTGAGAGTTGGCCGCACCCCAAAACGGTCACACAAGTGAGGAGTTTTCTTGGCCTCGCTGGATTCTATAGGCGTTTTGTGAGAGATTTCAGCACCATTGCTACACCTCTCAATGAGCTTACAAAGAAGGATGTGCCTTTTGTTTGGGGTACCACACAGGAAGAAGCCTTCACGGTGTTGAAAGATAAGTTGACACATGCTCCTTTACTCCAACTTCCTGATTTTAGTAAGACTTTTGAGCTTGAATGTGATGCTAGCGGAATTGGATTAGGAGGTGTGTTATTACAAGATGGCAAACCTGTTGCATACTTTTCTGAAAAATTGAGTGGGCCTAGTCTGAATTATTCGACTTATGATAAGGAATTATATGCTCTTGTTCGGACTTTAGAAACATGGCAACATTGTTTATGGCCCAATGAATTTGTTATACATTCTGATCATGAATCTTTGAAACATATTAAAAGTCAGGCTAAACTGAATCGTAGACATGCTAAATGGGTTGAATTCATTAAGACTTTCCCTTATGTCATTAAACACAAGAAGGGTAAAGAAAATGTTATCGCTGATGCATTGTCTCGTCGCTATACTATGCTTTCACAACTTGACTTCAAAATATTTGGTTTGGAGACCATCAAAGATCAATATGTGCATGATGCTGATTTTAAAGATGTATTGCAGAATTGTAAACAAGGAACAACTTGGAACAAGTTCGTCGTTAATGATGGATTTGTGTTCCGTGCTAACAAGCTATCCATTCCAGCTAGCTCCGTTCGTCTTTTGTTGTTGCAGGAGGCGCATGGAGGAGGACTAATGGGACACTTTGGCATGAAGAAGAAGGAGGACGTACTTGCTACACATTTCTTTTGGCCAAAGATGAGACGGGATGTTGAGCGCTTTGTTGCTCGCTGCACTACATGTCAAAAAGCTAAGTCACGACTCAATCCTCATGGTTTATATATGCCTTTGCCTGTACCTAGTGTTCCTTGGGAGGATATATCTATGGACTTTGTTTTAGGTTTACCTAGAACAAAGAAGGGGAGGGATAGCATATTTGTTGTCGTGGATAGATTCTCGAAAATGGCACACTTTATACCATTCATAAAAGCGATGATGCTGTTAATGTTGCTGATTTGTTCTTTCGTGAAATTATTCGCTTGCATGGTGTGCCAAATACTATTGTTTTAGATCGTGATACTAAATTTCTTAGCCACTTTTGGAGATGTTTATGGGCTAAGTTGGGGACTAAACTGCTTTTTAGTACAACTTGTCACCCCCAAACTGATGGACAAACTGAAGTAGTCAATAGAACATTGTCTACTATGCTTAGGGCTGTTTTGAAGAATAATAAGAAAATGTGGGAAGAATGCTTGCGTCATATTGAATTTGCTTATAATCGTTCATTGCATTCTACTACTAAGATGTGCCCTTTTGAAATTGTGTATGGTTTCCTACCTCGTGCACCTATTGATTTGTTGCCTCTTCCATCTTCGGAGAAGGTTAATTTTGATGCTAAACAACGTGCTGAATTGATTTTAAAAATGCATGAGTTAACTAAGGAAAACATTGAGCGTATGAATGCTAAATATAAACATGCTGGAGATAAGGGTAGAAAACATGTTGTGTTTGCACCTGGAGATCTTGTTTGGTTACATTTGCGTAAGGATAGATTTCCTGATTTGCGCAAATCAAAGCTAATGCCACGTGCTGACGGACCTTTTAAGGTGTTAGAGAAAATAAATGATAATGCATATAAACATGAGCTGCCTGCAGATTTTGGGGTTAGTCCCACTTTTAACATTGCAGATTTGAAGCCTTATTTGGGTGAGGAAGATGAGCTTCCGTCGAGGACGACTTCATTTCAAGAAGGGGAGGATGATGAGGACATCAATACCATTGTTACACCCACAGCCCCTACTGCTACATATACTGGACCAATTACTAGAGCCTATGATCACCGCCAATTAAATTATCAGGTACTTTCGTTTCTTGGTAATGATTCTAATGTTCATGAGAATATGATGCTGCCTAAATTGGATACATTTGTTTTGCTTACAAATGAATGGCCTAGCTTGGAGAAGGATGGACATTGGAGCACGAACAAGCATGGAAATGATGGCATGCGCAAGGGGAACAAGAACGGAGTTACAAGTGATGATTTCAGGACTTTGAAGCAACCATAATGGGTGCATGAAGCCTTGGACGAAATATACAAGATGCCACTTCATAAATTTCGTCCCGAGGCTATCCTAGGTGCTGCGTCACCTTATTATTGGGCCAGGCCCATGTAATTTCGAAATACATAAGTACAGGCTATTTTTAGAGTCCGTATGTGTGGGGAAACAAGAGATAGGGTTGATTTCGGACCCCTCCACCAAGGGCCACGAAATCCCCCCCCCTCTTCCTCCATATATACAACCCTTAGGGAACGGTTTAGACTTTGGGTTTTGTTTAGATTAAAAGTTCACCATAGCTGCAACTTCGCGTACTTCGTTTGTGTTCAACGACCAGACCAAGGCGTCACAGAACCCACCTTGATCAATAAAGCTTTCATCTTATATTCGCAATATCCAGATTGCAATCTCAGTTTCTTGCTTGTTCTTCGTTTGCTCACAGGAAACAGACCCTCGTGGTCAGGTTGATCGTGCTCCGGCGTGGTCAATAACCTCTCGGAGTTGGTTTAGCGATTGCTAAGGCGCGACGTCCTCGCACGTTCGTAGTCGGATTGTCAAAGTCGACTTCCACCCAAAGCGATATCCATCATCTCATCAAAAGACGGAACACCTTCGCCCCTATCAGCTTGGGAGGGCGGTAGTACTGCTTGTGGTACTCAGCGGTAGTACTGCTCGTGTCGGGATCCTTCGCAGATCGAATCGGGGCGTGATTTTAGGGCAGAAATGGATGATTTCGGTGGCAAAATTTGACGAATTTCGTGGATGGAAGGTGGGGAAACTTGGGGAGATGCTAGATCCACTCGAAACCTAGCAAATCCATGGATCAAAATCAACAAAAAATCATCAAACCAACAAATCACAAAAAAATTTGGGGCTATTTTTGGTGGGGATTTTCGGATTTTAGGACGAAATCAAGCAAAAGAAGGTTAGCAAAAGATGGGAGGGACTCCAAATACGTGATAAACGTGGCTCATGATACCAAGATGATGTAGGGTAGAACCCTAGCCGCCCGATCTTTCATGATTGGAGCGGATCCCTACGAGGAACACGAAGAACACAGGGAAGAACGAGAGAAATCACAAGGGGAAACACTCAAGAACAAGTCCAATCACACATCCACTAGACAATCAAACACACAAGATCCACAAGGTACATGAACAACAAAGAGAAAGATACAGGGTAAAGTTCATCTCCAAGAGGAGGTCTTGATGGGGGTCCTCCCGTGAGGGGGGTCTTGATGATATCCCGCAGGATGTTCTCCAAGATGGAGGTCTTGGCCTCCAATGGAGTAGTCTCTCTCTCTCAAGAGAAGAGTAGGAGCAAAGCTCAGATAAAAATGAGCTATCACTTTGCTAACCCTAGAAAGAAGGTGGAGGTGGTCTATTTATAGTCTAAGCCACGAAGGGGTAAGTGGGAGAGGGATACAAGGCCAAAGGCCCGCGGCTGCGCGCAGGCAGGGCGGTAGTACCGGACACATGGGCGGTAGTAACGCTTGGAGGGGCGGTAGTACCGGACTTATACCGCTCGATCACTAGAGTTTGTCGGGTTAAACGGTAGTAGCTCGGATGTTGGGCGGTAGTACGGCTTGGATGGTCTGAGCGGTAGTACTGCTTGCTTTGGGCGGTAGTACCACCCTTTCTAGACTGGGCAGGTCCTTCTTCTTCCGTCTTCACTTCCACGCTTCCCTTATAGGTGGTGTAGTCGTTGCTTGGCGCTTGCACTCCTCCTCGATATTCGTGAAGCTCCGACAATACCTATGCATGCACAAGAGTGGAGTGTCAAGTAGTATGCCATCCTCCAAGGGGTCAAGTGAACACGTGTAAAGGAGAAGATTGACCTGTATGTATGAGAAGTAGAGGTCGCACGTGTCACTTGCCAAATGGACTCTTGACATGGTGATGGCCGTAGGATGCTCCGCATCAAATGGGTTCAGAAACTTGTCTGCAATACAACGACGAACGATGTTCTTTGATTTTCAGGGCCAAAAAGTCCTGCATAAGGCTGAATTTGAGGGTACTCGGGCCTCCTGGCGCAAGCGGGGAGTATTTTTTGGATTCGCGCACTCGCCGCGAGCAGTTTGAGTACTTATGGGTCCAACACGGACTCCGAATGACAAAATTATGACCGTTTTAGTGAACATCTGTCCAATCTATGCCAGTCCTTGAAAGTACTTCATTTTCTCGTGCGCTTTTTGCCTGACTGCCCCAAAATTTCTTGTCCTCTATAGTGGAGATATCGTTTCCACATATATATTGAGCGATGCTTGGAATGCCCTTTTGTTCTTGGCTTTCACGCGCATGAGTAACAACATGCCATCCGGCAAAAAACAAGGAGAATAGGGCATATAGCCACTGGATTTTCTTCAATTTACGGCCAAATGAGATTGCCCGGATCATGGAGCATCTGCAGAAAGGTACGTTTGTCCCTACCAGGGGGTTAATGCCTATAAGCAACATAATCTCTCGAATTTCCTTAAAAAAGCAGTCCCAATGGGTTCAGAAACTTGTCTGAAAAACAGCGACGAATGATGTTCTTTGACTTTCAGGGCCAAAATGTCCTGCTTAAGGCTGAATTTGAGGGTACTCCAGGCCTCCTGGCGGAAGCGGGGAGTATTTTTTGGATTCAAGCACTCGCCGCAAGCAGTTTGAGTACATATGGGTCCGACACGGACTCCGAATGACAAAATTATGACTGTTTTAGTGAATATCTGTAAAATCTATGGCAGTCCTTGAAAGTACTTCATTTTCTCGTGCGTCTTGCCTGACTGCCCCAAAATTTCTTGCCCTCTATAGTCGAGATATCATTTCCACATATATATTGACCGATGCATGGAATGCCATTTTGTTCTTGGCTTTCACGCGCATGAGTTACAGCATGCCATCCGACGAAAACAAGGAGAATAAGGCATATAGCCGCTGGATTTTGTTCAATTTACGGCCAAATGAGATTGCACGGATCATAGAGCATCTGCAGAAAGGTACGTTTGTCCCTACCAGTGGTGCTAATGTCTATAAGCAACATAATCTCTCGAATTTCCTTCAAAAGGAAGTGCCAATGGGTTCAGAAACTTGTCTGAAAAAAAGAGACGAACGATGTTCTTTGACTTTCAGGGCCAAAAGTCCTGCTTAAGGCTGAATCTGAGGGTACTCCGGGCCTCCTGGCACAAGCAGGGACTATTTTTTGGATTCGCATGCTCGCCGCGAGCAGTTTGAGTACTTATGGGTCCGACACGGACTCCGTATGACAAAATTATGACCGTTTTAGTGAACATCTGTCCATTCTATGACTGTCCTTGAAAGTACTTCATTTTCTCGTGCGATTTTTGCCCGACTGCTCCCAAAATTTCTTGTCCTCTATAGTGGAGATATCGTTTCCACATATATATTGATCGATGCCAGGAATGCCCTTTTGTTCTTGGCTTTCACGCGCATGAGTTACAGCATGCCATCCAGCGAAAACAAGGAGAATAAGGCATAAAGCCGCTGGATTTTCTTCAATTTACGGCCTAATGAGATTGCCCGGATCATAGAGCATCTGCAGAAAGGTACGTTTGTCCCTACCAGGGGGGATAATGTCTATAATCAACACAATCTCTCGAATTTCCTTCAAAAGGAAGTGCCAATGGGTTCAGAAACTTATCTGAAAAACAGGGACGAATGATGTTCTTTGACTTTCTGGTCCAAAAAGTCTTGCTTAAGGCTGAATTTGAGGATACTCCGGGCCTCCTAGCGCAAGAAGGGAGTATTTTTTTGGATTCGCACGCTCGCCGCAAGCAATTTGAGTACTTATGGGTCAGACACGGACTCGTAATGACAAAATTATGACCGTTTTAGTGAACATCTGTCTAATCTATGGCAGTCCTTGAAAGTACTTCATTTTCTCTTGCACTTTTTTCCTGACTGCCCCAAAATTTCTTGTCCTCTATAGTGGAGATATCGTTTCCACATATATATTGACCGATGCATGGAATGCCCTTTTATTCTTGGCTTTCAGGCGCATGAGTTACAGCATACCATCCGGCGAAAACGAGGAGAATAAGGCATATAGCCGCTGGATTTTCTTCTATCTACGGCCAAATGAGATTGCCCGGATCGAAGAGCATCTGCAGAAAGGTATGTTTGTCCCTACCAAGGGGGCTAATGTCTATAAGCAACATGATCTCTCGAATTTCCTTCAAAAGGAAGTGCCAATGGGTTCAGAAACTTGTCTGAAAACAGAGACGAACGATGTTCTTTGACTTTCAGGGCCAAAAGTCCTGCTTAAGGCTGAATTTGAGGGTACTCCGGGCCTCCTGGCACAAGCAGGGAGTATTTTTTGGATTTGCATGCTCGCCGCGAGCAGTTTGAGTACTTATGGGTCCGACACGGACTCCGAATGACAAAATTATGACTGATTTAGTGAACATCTGTCCATTCTATGGCAGTCCTTGAAAGTACTTCATTTTCTCGTGCGATTATTGCCTGACTGCTCCCAAAATTTCTTGTCCTCTATAGTGGAGATATCGTTTCCACATATATATTGATCGATGCCAAGAATGCCCTGTTATTCTTGGCTTTCACGCGCATGAGTTACAGCATGCCATCCGGCGAAAACAAGGACAATAAGGCATATAGCCGCTGATTTTCTTCAATTTACGACCAAAAGAGATTGCCCGGATCATAGAGCATCTGCAGAAAGGTACGTTTGTCCCTACCAGGGGGGCTAATGTCTATAAGCAACATAATCTCTCGAATTTCCTTCAAAAAGAAGTCCCAATGGGTTCAGAAACTTTTCTGGAAAACAGCGACGAATGATGTTCTCTGAATTTCAGGGCCAAAAAGTCCAGCTTAAGGCCGAATTTGAGGGTACTCCAGGCCTCCTGGCGCAAGCGGGGAGTATTTTTTGGATTCACGCACTCGCTGCAAGCAGTTTGAGTACTTATGGGTCCGACACGGACTTTGAATGATAAAATTATGACCGTTTTAGTGAATATCTGTACAATCTATGGCAGTCCTTGAAAGTACTTCATTTTCTCGTGCGCTTTTGGCCTGACTGCCCCAAAATTTATTGTCCTCTATAGTGGAGATATCATTTCCACATATATATTGACCGATGCATGGAATGCCCTTTTGTTCTTGGCTTTCACGCGCATGAGTTACAGCATGCCATCCGGCGAAAACAAGGAGAATAAGGCATATAGCCGCAGGATTTTGTTCAATTTATGGCCAAATAAGATTGCCCGAATCATAGAGCATCTGCAGAAAGGTACGTTTGTCCCTACCAGGGGGGCTAATGTCTATAAGCAACATAATCTCTCGAATTTCCTTCAAAAGGAAGTGCCAATGGGTTGTAAACTTGTGCGAAAAAAGAGACGAACGATGTTCTTTGACTTTCAGGGCCAAAAGTCCTGCTTAAGGCTGAATCTAAGGGTACTCCAGGCCTCCTGGCACAAGCAGGACTATTTTTTGGATTCGCATGCTCGCCGCGAGTAGTTTGAGTACTTATGGGTCCGACACGGACTCCGAATGACAAAATTATGACCGTTTTAGTGAACATCTGTCCATTCTATGACAGTCCTTGAAAGTACTTCATTTTCTCGTGCGATTTTTGCCTGACTGCTCCCAAAATTTCTTGTCCTCTATAGTGGAGATATCGTTTCCACATATATATTGATCGGTGCCAGGAATGCCCTTTTGTTCTTGGCTTTCACGCGCATGAGTTACAGCATGCCATCCGGCGAAAACAAGGTGAATAAGGAATATAGCCGCTGGATTTTCTTCAATTTACGGCCAAATGAGATTGCCCGGATCATAGAGCATCTAAAGAAAGGAACGTTTGTCCCTACCAGGGGGGCTAATGTCTATAATCAACAGAATCTCTCGAATTTACTTCAAAAGGAAGTACCAATGGGTTCAGAAACTTGTCTGAAAAACAGGGACGAATGATGTTCTTTGACTTTCTGGGCCAAAAAGTCCTGCTTAAGGCTGAATTTGAGGGTACTCCGGGCCTCCTAGCGCAAGCAGGGAGTATGTTTTTGGATTCGCGCTCTCGCCGCAAGCAATTTGAGTACTTATGGGTCAGACACGGACTCGTAATGACAAAATTATGACCGTTTTAGTGAACATCTGTCTAATCTATGGCAGTCCTTGAAAGTACTTCATTTTCTCGTGCACTTTTTGCCTGACTGCCCCAAAATTTCTTGTACTCTATAGTGGAGATATCGTTTCCACATATATATTGACCGATGCCAGGAATGCCCTTTTATTCTTGGCTTTCACGCGCATGAGTTACAGCATACCATCCGGCGAAAACGAGGAGAATAAGGCATATAGCCGCTGGATTTTCTTCTATTTACAGCCAAATGAGATTGCCCGGATCGAAGAGCATCTGCAGAAAGGTATGTTTGTCCCTACCAAGGGGGCTAATGTCTATAAGCAACATGATCTCTCGAATTTCCTTCAAAAGTAAGTGCCAATGTGATGTAGGGTGGAACCCTAATTCGTCGATCTTTCACGTTTGGAGGGGATCCTACGGAGGGAACACGAAGAACGCACAGAAGAACGAGAGGAAATCACAGGGAAGAATGAGGGAGACACTCAATCGACAAGAGATCAATCACACAAGGTCTAGATCATCGAAGCACGAGTGATACATGGTCCAAAATCAACAAAGGAAAGATACAAAGGTAGCCGTTCTTCTCCCGGAGGAGGTCTTGAATCCACGAGGGATCTTCCCGTAGAGGGTCTTGAATCCGATGGATCTTCCTAGACGGAGGTCCCGATCTCCGTGGAGAAGTACCGTGGATGAGCAAAGGCTCTCACACACAAATATGAGCTAATCCAATGCTAAGTCTCAAAGTGAGGAGAGGGGGTCCTATATATAGAGTCTGCGGCGAAGGGGTACATGGGCTCAGCCCAACACGCTGCAGCAGCGCTGGCCGGACGATCCGGGCGACGGACGGATGATCCGGCTGGTCCGGATGGTCCGGTGCTCTCTGTGGTGACGGCGCAGGGCGGATGTCGGCTGGGGTCCGGACGTCCGGGCGGGGTCCGGATGATCCGGGCCTGGGTCCGGATGATCCGGCTTCAGCGTGGAGGTTCTGTTGCCTTCGGTGGAGTTAGCCGGATCGTCCGGACCGGGGTCCGGATCATCCGGGCTCTGTCCGGATCGTCCGGGCCTCTGTCCGGATCGTCCGGCCTCTCTGGTCCTTGTTGCTTTCTCCTCTCCGTCTTCACGTATGTCTTCCGCTTCCGATTCTCCTTGCTTCCTAGCCTCCTCATGGTCGACTCCTTGGTGCCTGAGTATGCATAGAGTTTCCGTTTGAGGTAGTAACCATGTCTCATGTGAATCGAAGGAGAGTTGTGAGAGGAGTGATGTCACCTCGGTTTCAAGAGCTCTTGCACGTGCTCGAGTCATCGGTCCTTGTGGTGTTGTAGGTGTTGATGTAGCGTCCATGGGGATGATGGAAGGATGCTCCGCATCATATCCCCTCCCTTCGAAAGGATCCGACCTCGGATCTAGTTCTTCATCACCATGGAAAGGCGAGAGGTCTTTGACGTTGAAGGTCGCTCACGTTGTACTTGTCGCTTGGTAGGTCGAGCTTGTAGGCGTTGTTGTTGTAGCGTGCTAACACCTTGAAGGGTCCATCGGCTCGAGGTAGAAGTTTGGACTTGCGTTCATTGGGGAAGCGTTCCTTGCGAAGGTGTAGCCACACGAGATCGCCTATTTTGAAGATCATGGGTTGCTTGTTGATGTTGAGCTTGGTCGCTAGTCGTTGTACTTGGCGCTCGATGGTGTTTCTTGTATCTTCATGCATCTTCTTGATGTAGCTTGCACGAGCACTTGCATCAAGGTTGGTGCGCTCTTGTAGAGGTAGAGGTAGGATGTCCAATGGGGACAATGGGTTGAAGCCGTAGACGACCTCGAAGGGGGACTTGCCGGTCGTCGAATGTCTTGCGCGGTTGTAGGCGTACTCGGCGATGGGTAGACACGCCTCCCACTCCTTGATGTTCTTCTTGATCAACACGCGAAGTAGAGTGGATAGCGTCCGGTTTGTCACCTCCGTTTGGCCGTCGGTTTGAGGATGGTATGCGGAGAAGAACAAGAGCTTGATTCCGAGCTTGGCGCAAAGAGTTTTCCAAAAGTAACTCAAGAACTTGACGTCACGGTCGGAGACGATTGACTTTGGTACTCCATGGAGGCGCAAGATTTCCCTACAAAATAGATTTGCAATATGTAAAGCATCGTCTACTTTGTTGCAAGGAATGAAATGTGCCATTTTGGAAAATCTGTCCACAACAACAAATACGGAGTCCTTTCCATTTTGAGTTCTAGGCAAACCAAGTACAAAGTCCATGCTAATGTCTTCCCAAGGTTGATAAGGAATAGGAAGAGGCATGTAAAGACCATGAGATTGAGCTTTTGACTTAGCTTTGCGGCATGTAGAGCATCGGGTGGTGAAACGTGAAACGTCTCGAAACATCTTTGGCCAAAAGTAGTTCTTGGAGAGCGTGGCGAAAGTCTTGTCGCGTCCAAAGTGTCCCATAAGTCCACCGCCATGAGCCTCTTGCAAAAGGAGCAAACGAAGAGAAGACTCGGGTATGCAAAGTTTGTTAGCTCTCATAAGATAACCGTCCTTAAGGTAATATTGTTCCCAAGATGTATGCGTCAAACATTTAGCATAATGATGTGCAAAAGATGGATCACTAGCATACAAATCTTTGATGTGCTCAAAACCAATAACATTCAACTCAAGTTGGGTGACAAGCGTACATATGCGTGAAAGTGCATCGGCAACTACATTTTCCTTGCCCTTAATGTACTTGATCACATATGGAAAAGATTCAATAAATTCACTCCATTTAGCATGTCGCTTGTTCAATTTAGTTTGACCTTTTAAGTACTTAAGCGTTTCATGATCGGTGTGGATGACAAACTCATGAGGTCTAAGATAATGTTCCCAAACATGTAGCACACGCACTAAAGCATACAATTCTTTGTCATACACGGGATAGTTAAGTTGAGCACCGGAGAGTTTTTCACTAAAATAAGCAATGACTCGTTTTTCTTGCATTAAAACTCCACCAATTCCGGTACCACTTTCATCACAATGGACCTCAAAAGTTTTGTCAAAATTGGGTAAAGCAAGAATCGGAGCATGAGTAAGCAAAGACTTGAGCTCATCAAAAGCGTTTGATTGCAAAGGTCCCCAAACAAAAGGAGTATTCTTCTTACTCAAAGCATGCAAAGGAGCTGCAATAGTGCTAAAGTTTTTCACAAAGCGGCGATAAAAACCTGCAAGACCAAGGAAACTTCGCACTTGTTGCAAATTGGTGGGTTGGGGCCAAGTTTTAATTGCTTTAATCTTAGTTTCATCAACATGAACACCCTTGGAAGAGACAACGAAACCCAAGAAAACCACTTTGTCAACTCCAGAAGTGCATTTTTTCAAATTGGCATAAAGACTTTCTTTTCGAAGTGTTTGCAAAACAAGCTTAACATGATCAAGATGTTCTTTCATGGTTTTGCTAAACACAAGAATATCATCGAAGTAAACCACAACAAAGATTCCAATGTATGGGCGAAGTACATGATGCATAAGACGCACAAAAGTTCCGGGAGCTTCCGACAAACCCATAGGCATGACCAACCACTCATATAGGCCAAATTTTGTTTTGAAAGCAGTTTTCCATTCATCACCCTCATGAATGGGGATTTGATAATAGCCACTTTCAAGATCAATTTTTGAGAAAAAGTTGGCTCCACTAAGTTCATCAAGCATATCATCTAAGCGAGGAATGGGATGCCTATAGCGCACGGTGATAGCATTTATGGGTCTACAATCGGAGCACAAGCGGAAAGTTCCATCGGGTTTAGGCACAAGAATAACGGGCACGGCACAAGGGCTTAAGCTTTCACGTACATGACCGTTGTGATAGAGGCAAAGGTGTCCCGTCTTCCGATAAGATGATGGATATCGCTTTGGTAGAAGTCGACTTTGACGATCCGACTACGAACGTGCGAGGACGTCGCGCCTTAGCAATCGCTAAACCAACTCCAAGAGGTTATTGACCACGCCGGAGCACGATCAACGACCACGAGGGTCTTTTCTGCGAGCAAACGAAGAACAAGCAAGAAACTGAGATTGCAATCCGGATATTGCGAATATAAGATGAAAGCTTTATTGATCAAGGTGGGGTTCTGAGACGTCTTTGTCTGGTCGTTGAACACAAATGAAGTACGCGAAGTTGCAGCTATGGCGAACTTTAATCTAAACAAAACCCGAAGTCTAAACGACGCCCTAAGGGCTGTATATATGGGGGAAAAGGAGGAATTTCGTGGCCCCGAGGGTGGGGTCCAAACCAACCCTAACTCTTGTTTCCCCACACATACGGACTCTAAAAATAGCCTATACTTAAGTATTTCGAAATTACATGGGCCTGGCCCAATAATAAGGTGACGCAGCACCTAGAATAGCCTATGGACGAATATTATGAAGTGGCATCTTGTATATTTCGTCCAGGGCTTCATGCACTCCTTATGGTGGCTTCAAAGTCCTGAAAGCATCACTTGTAACTCCGTTCTTGATCCCCTTGCACATGCCATCAACTCCATGCGTGTTCTTGCTCCAATGTTCATCCTTCTCCAAGCTAGGCCCTTCATTTGTAAGCAAAACAAATGTATCCAATTTAGGCGACATCATATTCTCATGAACATTAGAATCATTACCAAGAAACGAAAGTACCGGTAATTTAGTTGGCGTCTTGTGAGCTCTAGTAATTGGTCCCATATATGTAACAAGAGGGGCCGTGGGTGTAACAATGGTATTGATGTCCTCATCATCCTCCCCTTCTTGAAATGAAGTCGTCCTCGACGGAAGCTCATCTTCCTCACCCAAATAAGGCTTCAAATCTGCAATGTTAAAAGTGGGACTAACCCCAAAATCTGCAGGTATCTCAAGTTTATATGCATTATCATTTATTTTCCTAACACCTTAAAAGGACCATCAAGACGTGGCATTAGCTTTGATTTTGCAAATTAGAAATCTATCTTTACGCAAATGTAACCAAACAAGATCTCCAGGTGCAAACACAACATGTTTTCTACCTTTATCTCCAGCAAGTTTATATTTAGCATTCATACGCTCAATGTTTTCCTTAGTTAACTCATGCATTTCTAAAATCAATTCAGAACGTTCTTTAGCATCAAAATTAACCTTCTCCGAAGATGGAAGAGGCAATAAATCAATAGGTGCACGAGGTAGGAAACCATACACAATTTCAAAAGGGCACATCTTAGTAGTAGAATGCAATGAACGATTATAAGCAAATTCAATATGAGGCAAGCATTCTTCCCACATTTTCTTATTATTCTTCAAAACAGCCCTAAGCATAGTAGACAATGTTCTATTGACTACTTTAGTTTGTCCATCAGTTTGGGGGTGACAAGTAGTACTAAAAAGCAGTTTAGTCCCCAACTTAGCCCATAAACATCTCCAAAAGTGGCTAAGAAATTTAGTATCACGATCTGAAACAATAGTATTTGGCACACCATGCAAGCGAATAATTTCACGAAAGAACAAATCAGCAACATTAATAGCATCATCGCTTTTATGACATGGTATAAAGTGTGCCATTTTCGAGAATCTATCCACGACAACAAATATGCTATCCCTCCCCTTCTTTCTTCGAGGTAAACCTAAAACAAAGTCCATAGATATATCCTCCCAAGGAACACTAGGTACAGGCAAAGGCATATATAAACCATGAGGATTGAGTCGTGACTTAGCTTTTTGACATGTAGTGCAGCGAGCAACAAAACGCTCAACATCCCGCCTCATCTTTGGCCAAAAGAAATGTGTAGCAAGTATATCCTCCGTCTTCTTCACGCCAAAGTGTCCCATTAGTCCTCCTCCATGCGCCTCCTGCAACAACAAAAGACGAACGGAGCTAGCTGGAATGCATAGCTTGTTAGAACGAAACACAAATCCATCATTAACGATTTAACTTGTTCCATGTTCTACCTTCTTTACAATTCTGCAATACATCGCTAAATTCAGCATCACGCACATATTGATCTTTGATGGTCTCCAAACCAAATATTTTAAAGTCAAGTTGTGAAAGCATAGTATAACGACGAGACAATGCATCAGCAATAACATTTTCTTTACCCTTCTTGTGTTTAATGACATAAGGAAAGTCTCAATGAATTCAACCCATTTAGCATGTCTACGATTCAGTTTAGCTTGACTTTTAATATGTTTCAAAGATTCATGATCGAATGTATAACAAATTCTTTGGGCCATAAGTAATGTTGCCATGTCTCTAAAGTCCGAACAAGAGCATATAATTCTTTATCATAAGTAGAATAGTTCAGACTAGGCCCACTCAATTTTTCGTAAAAGTATGCAACAGGTTTGCCATCTTGTAATAACACACCTCCTAATCCAATTCCACTAGCATCACATTCAAGCTCAAAAGTCTTATTAAAATCAGGAAGTTGGAGTAAAGGAGCATGTGTCAACTTATCTTTCAATATCGTGAAGGCTTCTTCCTGTGCGGTACCCCAAACAAAAGGCACATCCTTCTTTGTAAGCTCATTGAGAGGTGCAGCAATTGTGCTCAAATCTCTCACAAAACGCCTATAGAAACCAGCGAGTCCAAGAAAACTCCTCACTTGTGTGACCGTTTTGGGCTGCGGCCAACTCTCAATAACTTCAATCTTGGCTTTATCAACTTCAATTCCCTGTGGAGTAACAACATGGCCAAGAAAAGATACTCGGTCGGTGCAAAAGGTGCACTTCCCAAGATTACCAAACAAACGTGCATCACGTAGAGCATTAAAAACAGCACGCAAATGTTCCAAATGTTCTTCCAAAGATTTGCTATAAATCAGTATATCATCAAAATAGACTACCACAAATTGTCCAATGAAAGCACGTAAAACTTCGTTCATTAGTCTCATGAAAGTACTAGGTGCATTAGTTAAGCCAAAAGGCATGACTAACCATTCATATAAACCCAACTTAGTTTTAAATGCTGCTTTCCATTCATCTCCCAATTTCATACGAATTTGATGGTATCCACTACGCAAATCAACTTTGGAGAATATTGTAGAGCCACTCAATTCATCAAGCATATCATCTAGTCTAGGAATAGGGTGACGATAACGAATAGTAATATTATTAATGCCTCTACAATCAACACACATTCGTGATGTACCATCCTTTTTCGGCACTAGAATAATAGGAACAACACAAGGACTAAGGGATTCGCGATATAACCTTTGTCGAGCAGCTCCTGTGACTTGACGATAATCTCCTTCGTCTCCTCCGGATTGGTACGGTATGGCGACGGTTGGGTAATGATGCACCGGAATTAAGTCAATTTGATGCTCAATCCCTCGAATAGGTGGTAATCCGGTGGCACGCCTTGTGGAAAGACGCGGCGAACTCTGCAAAATGTTAGTGACAGCAGGGGCAAAGAGGAAGGCACGTCCTCGAATGAAAATAATGCCTCTTTGCACACAAAAGCATAGCAAACAGATTTGCTAAAATCTAGCTCATCAATATCAGATTTGGTGGCAAGTAAACATGCACTTTTTAATTTAATTTCGAAGCAACAGTGGATGGTTTATTATTAGGCTTCATGTGTTGCTCAAATTCTTTTGCCACAATCTGATTTTCACTCTTATTTTTCTCCTGTTTTGCTTTATTAGCTCTATTAATATCATCTTTCAAAATGGAATCGGGAGATATAGGAAGCAAAGTAATATTTTTATCCTTATGAACAAGAGTATATCGATTGTTTCTACCATGGCGCATGAATTTTTATCAAATTGCCATGGTCTACCAAGTAATAAGGAACATGCTTGCATAGGTACCACATCACAATCAACATAATCAGCATATGTAGAGATACTAAAATGCACACTAACAAAGACGTGTTACCTTAACCTTGCCGCTGTTGTTAAACCATTGGATGTAGTAAGGATGTGGATGTGGTCTTGTGGTGAGAGATAGCTTCTCCACCATCTCCATGCTAGCCAAGTTGTTGCAGCTCCCTCATCTATGATGACGCGAATAGAACGTTCCTTCACAACTCCCTTTGTATGGAACAAATTATGCCTCTGATTTTGCTCACTTGTGTAACCTGCACACTCAAAACACGTTGAGCAACTAAACATTCATACTGCCAAGATCTTGACAGCCATGTATTGTGTCTCGTGATCGTAATCATCTCCACCGTGTTCCTCATGTGTAATAAGAGCCAAAGTCTCCTCATCATAGTCACTAGCGGACTCATACCCACCATCCTCAAGAGCAATCATCACACGCTGAGATTTGCATTCTCTCGCAAAATGTCCTCTTCCCTTACAACGACGACAAATAATATCACTTGTGTGCCCTGCTGACGCCATGGAAGAAGAAGAACTCTGTGCAGGCCGGCGGTGTGCTCTTGGCGATAGTGGTGGTTGTGCTGCTTTCTTGTATCACGGTTGGAGGTGGCTTTGAAGGAGGTGATGGTGCGGTGGAAGTAGATGATGCACGTGGTGTCCATGATGAAGGTCGACTGCGAGAAAAGTTAGTGCGGCGCCAATGCATCGATCCTGCACTTCACGCTCAGCTTTACAAGCAAGATGGAATAAACGAGTGATATTATTATAATCCTTATAGTCTAGAATGGTCTGAAATCTCTATTTAATCCACCCGTAAAACGTGCAAGCATAGCTTCATTCTCCTCAATAATACCACATCTAATCAAGCCGGTTTGTAATTCCGATAATATTCTTCTACAGAATTTTTCCTTGTCTTAAGCGCTGCAATTTTTGAAGTAATTCACGTTGATAATATGGTGGAACCCAACGAGTACGCATAGCAGTTTTCAAAGCAGCCTAAGTAGCTGGAACAGGATATAATCTACAATGTTCAGACCACCAAACACATGCAAAGCTAGTGAAAGCACAAACAAGAAGCAGAACACGTCTCTCCTCGTGATATTATAAACATGTAAATCGTTGTTCAGTTCCTAACTCCCAAGTAAGATATATATCAGAACATATCTACCCTCAAATGGTGGAATATTCAATTTCAGTTTAGGGAGATGGTCATGATCTCGTACCTGAGGGGGAGCCCTAACATTGCCATTATTTGCATGTGGACGACACGGTGGTTGTGGTGCGGTGGTTGCACGTAGTTCGATGTTGATCAACCTCATCCGCGTAATCGCCCACATACTCATCATCCTCCTCGGTACCAGCAGCAGCAGTAGCAGGAGCCAAAGAAGCACCAACAGCGAGAGCAGCGGCACCAGAATTTTGTCCTGGCTCAATAGGAACACGCTGAGCTCGTCCATACTGATTCGGAAGGGGCCGAGTTGTTGTCGTTCAGAGGTGCGATAGGTGCAGCCGGCGGCGGTTGTGGAAAACGCGAGCAATTCATCAAACTTGCTATCAAGCTTTGTTTCAAACGTCTTCTCAATGCCATCTATCTTCTCCATGGCCTCGTCAAATCTGTTTAGCACATCTTGCACCTGTCCACTCATCATTTGCTGAAATTTATCATGTAGCTGTTTGTTCGTCAGTTCTCCCAATCAGTCTCATCGGCTTGTGATCCTACCATGGTTAGCAGCAAATAGAAACACACAAGAATATGATCCTCTGACTACTAAGAAGTGGTGGTGGTGTATCACAAACCCGTCAAGCAAATCTCAAATTCTTACCAGTTCTTACCCAAAGAAGAAGCGGTGATCGGCAACCGTTGTAGTCAAAACTCTCAAAGCTTGGATAGAGCGATTACTGGGGAGAGTCCATCGCACGACGTAGATGTATGTGGAGCTGGGAAGGCTTATAATATGGTAGCAAAAGGTCAAGAATAATCAATTCAGAGATGCAAAGTTGAATAAACACTCAACGACGCAGATCTTGGCTGGTCATAGGCTAGACTGTGCTAGAGACGCGAGCCTAGAACACCAACAAAATCACGGCGCGCACGTAAACAAGGGAGGAGCACACTTTGAATTTTTTTCTCTTTTTTTCCTTTTTTGCACTTTTTTTCCTCTTTTTTTTTGCACCGCAACAAATTTTTTTCGAAAAAGTCTACAAATGGTCTAAAAACTGCCTAGCCAGAATTTTCCAGACTTAGTTTTTTTTTTTGAAACTGGAACTATTTTTCTTCTGCGGATGGCTCGGAAGTTCGGGAGTCCTTCTCTGTCACGACTGGGAGTATCGTGTGATCTGGAAATCGAAAACAATGCAACAATTACTGGACTCGGACTAGGACTGGTGGCGGAGATGAATCTGGTGGAACTCGGATGGTGGCGGAGATGAATCTGTGGAACTCGGACTGGTGGCGGAGATGAATCTGGTGGAACTCGGATGGTGGCGGAGATGAATCTAGTGGAACTTCGGATGGTGGCGGAGATGAATCTGGTGGAACTTCGGATGGTGGCGGATATATGTTGCGGTGGACTCGGATGGGCGTGATGGCGGCGGATATGTGGTGGCGATATGGATTCAGATTGGCGGTGAATATGTGGTGGTGGTATATGGCAGCGGCGGCGTGACAACCTGTGAATGTAACTCAAACTCTAAAAGACTAGACGCTAAGACCAGAACTTGACACGACGATGCAACCGCAAATTCAACAAAGCAAATCGTAAAAGATTATGCAAAGGCTCGATTGGTTCGGATGGGATGAACTAACCCTAATTTTTTTTGGCTTTTTCGTGGACTATAGGTATGAAGAACAGACTCGATCTAAACTACGAAAATCGTAAAATCTCACCGAGCAACCCGGAAATCTGATACCACTTGATAGAGGCAAAGGTGTCCCGTCTTTCGATGAGATGATGGATATCGCTTTGGTAGAAGTCGACTTTGACGATCCGACTACTGAACGTGCGAGGACGCCGCGCCTTAGCAATCGCTAAACCAACTCCGAGAGGTTATTGACCACGCCGAGCACGATCAACTCGACCACGAGGGTCTGCTTTTCTGCGAGCAAACGAAGAACAAGCAAGAAACCGAGATTGCAATCTGGATATTGTGAATATAAGATGAAAGCTTTATTGATCAAGGTGGGGTTCGAGACGTCTTTGTGCAGTCGTTGAACACAAACGGCACGCTGTGAAGTTGCAGCTATGGCGAACTTTAATCTAAACAAAACCCGAAGTCTAAACGACGCCCTAAGGGCTGTATATATGGGGAAAAGGAGGAATTTCGTGGCCCCGAGGGTGGGGTCCAAACCAACCCTAACTCTTGTTTCCCCACACATACGGACTCTAAAATAGCCTATACTTAAGTATTTCGAAATTACATGGGCTGGCCCAATAATAAGTGACGCAGCACCTAGAATAGCCTATGGACGAATATTATGAAGTGGCATCTTGTATATTTCGTCCAGGGCTTCATGCACTCCTTATGGTGGCTTCAAAGTCCTGAAAGCATCACTTGTAACTCCGTTCTTGATCCCCTTGCGCATGCCATCAACTCCATGCGTGTTCTTGCTCCAATGTTCATCCTTCTCCAAGCTAGGCCCTTCATTTGTAAGCAAAACAAATGTATCCAATTTAGGCAGCATCATATTCTCATGAACATTAGAATCATTACCAAGAAACGAAAGTACCTGGTAATTTAGTTGGCGTGCGCGAGCTCTAGTAATTGGTCCCGTATATGTAACAGTAGGGGCTGTGGGTGTAACAATGGTATTGATGTCCTCATCACGTTGTCGATTAGTTGTTGTACTTGCCGTTGAATCTCCTTGGTTTCGTCGGGATTGACACGGTATGGAGCTTTTTTGGAAGTGGCGCTCCGAGGATGAGGTCCATTCGATGCTCAATGCCTCGAAGAGGAGGTAGACCCGGAGGTAGCTCATCGGGGAAAACATCTTGAAATTCCTGCAAAAGAGATTGAAACACCAAAGGTAGTTCATGAGTGGAGTTAGTTTGTGGTTCTCCATCCTTGCACACAAGGACAAAGTGTATCACACTCGATGGGTTCTCACACACTTCTCTCATCTCATGTTTGGTGGCGAATAGTATGAGGTTTTTCTCTCTAGGCGAAGAGGCGCTCAAATTAGGCTTGTGGCTCTCACTCACTTTTTGGTGGCTCACTTTCTCACTCTTCTCTCTTTGGTTGGTGGCTTGTTTGTCGGCTATCACTTGACTAGGAGACATGGGTCGTAGGACATATTCTTTGCCTTTCATCTTGAAGCTATAGTGGTTTGTACGCCCATTGTGGTAGACACCACGATCGAATTGCCATGGCCGACCAAGGAGGAGGTGGCAAACGGTCATTGGGACCACGTCACACTCCAAAGTGTCTTCATATGCACCGATTTTGAAGGATACTTGGATCGTATGCTCAACTCGTATAGTGCCGGAGTCACTTAGCCATTGAACCTTGTATGGTTGCGGATGCTTCTTCTTGACCAATTGGAGCTTGGAGCATAGTTCTTCGCTTGCCAAGTTGTGGCACTACCTCCATCGATGATGACCTTGACGGATCTCCCATTGATGCCGGCCTTTGTGTGGAAGATGTGGCATCGTTGGTCTTCTTCTTGGTGATGTTGAAGTGTCAAGACTTTGGAGACAACAAGAGCGGGGCTTGTATCTTCATCACAAAAGACTTGATCATCTTCATCCTCGTTGATTCGCCGGTGCATGGCCACTTGCTCAATGGCATCCATTTCATCTTCACTCATTGAGTCGTAGGTGCCATCGTCGTTGAGTATCATGGTGCGCTTGTTGGTGCATTCATATGACTTGTGGCCTCGGCCGCCGCAAGTAAAACACTTGAAGGAGCTTGTCTTGACGGTCTCATCGGTTGGAGTAGATGATGAAGCACGCGCCTTGGAGTTGCTTGTAGTAGGAGGAGGACGACTTGAACTTGTAGAATTTTTCTTGTAACTTGACTTGTCGTCGTTGCTTGGAAAAGACATGGTTGATGTCGAAGTTGGGGTAGTTGTTGAAGCTTGGTTGTTGGAGAGGCCGTATGTCTTGGATGAGTACTTGGCGTGCATTTGAAGTCATCTTGCACTTGTCGTTCCGCCTTTGTAGCTTGATGCACGAGCTCAATGAGGTTGGAGTAGGGTTGGAAATCGGCGATCTTCTTGATGGGATGGTTGAGGCCATTCAAGAATCGTGCCATTGTTTGTTCATCATCCTCCGTGACATTGGCTCGAATCATGGCAATCTCCATTTCCTTGTAGTATTCTTCAACACTCTTTGTTCCTTGCTTGAGGAGTTGTAGCTTCTTGAAGAGATCACGGTTGTAGTAGGTGGGCACAAAGCGTGCTCTCATGAGCTCCTTCATTTGAGCCCAAGTGGTGATTGGAGGTTCACCTCTTGCTTGTCGGCGCTCAAGGACTTGTTCCCACCATATGAGCACATAGTCTTGGAACTCAAGTGATGCCATAGCGATCTTCTTCTCTTCCTCATAGTTGTGGAAACGAAAGATTTTGTCGACCTTCAATGCCCATGAGAGGTATTCTTCGGGATCATTGGTTCCATTGAACTTGGGCATTGTGAACTTGAGCTTGCCATAACGTTGTTCATCATTGTGTTGAGGTCGATGTTGATGATGACGTTCTTGACGTGGAGGATAATCATCCTCATGTTGCTCTTGACGAGGAGGAAGTCCATGATCAACTTGCTCTTGTTGATCTTGAGGGTGAGGTTGAGCTTGAGGAGCTTGTGGAGGAGCTTGTTGGGCTTGACGTTGCGCACGTGGATGGTAGTTCCTCTCTTGTATTTCTTCTCGAAGGGCTTCCTCTTGATTGCGCCTTTCGCGATTGCGGTTGGCGAGAGCTCGACTTGATGCTTGAAGGGCGCGTTCCGCCTCAAGAGCTTGTGCTTCTCGTTGTTGTTGTTGAAGACGTTGAGCTTCGGCGTCTTGTTGCTCTTGGTGTAGGCGAGCTTTTTCTTGTTCTTGTTGGTGACGAAGACGTTGTCGTTCTTGAGCTTGAGCAAACGCCATTTGGCTCGATTGAGGACGAGGAACTTCTTCATCAACTTGCTCTTGGAGATTCTTGTCGTGTAGCGGGTTGCGAGATGCATAGCGATCTTGTGCTGCTCGTCGAAGAATGTTCGATGACGGTGTACTTGTGTCGGAGAAGGAGTCGTCGGAGTGGCGACTTGAGTGGCTCCGTCTTGAGTGTGAAGAGTTAGAAGTACGCCAGTTCACCAACAAGGCGCGGATCTCATCCATTCTTGCATCATTCTCTTTCTTGTGCGTGTCGAGTTTGTTGTCGAAGTAATCTCGTGTACGTTGCTCGGAGAGTCGCAAGTCGGTGGAGAGGTTGTCGATGCGTTCGCTCAATGCTTGTTGGTCTTGATGGAGAGCTCGTCAGCGCCAAAGAGGTGGCTCTTGGTGACGTGGGATGACATTTAAATCGTCTTGCTCGATGAAAAGTGGATTTGTAGAAGAACTTGGCCTATCCATCATTTCAAGCAAATTGTGAGTGGTAGAAGGAGAAGAATGACTACCAATGTACCTTTGACCGAAGTTGAAGATGAATCAAGTTCACTCAAATGCGGACAATGAAATAGCACTATTGGTACCGATCCTTGTCGATTCTCACACCTACACAAGTAAAAGCTTTTGGTGGAGCATGGTTAGGATGGTGGCACAAAATTGATTGCAATCGTTAGCTTGACTCAAAAATGTTGAAGAAGATTCGCAAATTCGCATATGCAACAAGTAGACCAAGCAAGTAGTGGTACACGGAAACACACACGCAAATAGATAAATGGGATTGTGCAAACCAAAAGTGAGCCAAAATGTGGAATCCACGAAAATGCTCTTGTTGCACAATACTAGAGAGACGCTAGCACGGTTGCACAATAGGCGGATACGGAGCTTGTGCACAACCTACTAGGCAAAAATGCAACGATCTCTATCCCACGTATGCTATATGTATGGTGTATCGGTGCAATGATCCAAGATGATCTTATATGACAATCTTAATGTTGTATGATGCTATGCTTGTTGCTTATAAGCTCTCTGCTTATCTTTCCTCTTTGCTTAAAAGCTTGAGTGGCTCTTTCTCTTTTGAGCTCTTTTCTTATGCAAACTTGACGAACTAAGATAGCAATTGTGTATGAGATGACGACTTTGTGACACACAAGTTGATTCCGAGATATGCACCTCAATTGTATGTATGATATGGTGTATGCAACTAATGTGCACAAGTCACGTTGCCGGCAATACTCAATGGCTAGTCTCGGTGGGTAAGCAACGCAAAAGATGGTATATGATGGTTATCAATGCAATTGCAAGGTATGACAAAGATGTCGTCGAGGTTACCGTCCGTAGAGAAGATGAGTAGCCGACCAAAATGAGCGTTTGTTGTTGATGTCACACCGCGCCTAGATAGCCGAAACACAAAAGGACACGGAAATCTCACTCAAATTGTCGAACTCAAAATCGAATGGTAGTACGGAGGTTGAGTCTTGGGGTTTGGCAAGTGGAAATGGTGGTGGATAGGGTGGGGAGGGTGTATATGTGTGTGGAAGGTGGAGGTGGTGGATGTGAGCTGCAGAATCTGCAGTTTCGGCAGAGGAAGCCGGATGATCCGGGCCAGGAGCCGGATGATCCGGGCGAGTCCGGATGATCCGGGACTTGGTCCGGATGATCCGGCAGGTCAACCACGCACGGAATGGCTCGGGAAGAACACGAAAATGGGGTGGAATTTGACGATTTCGGGATTTTAGGTGGATTCGAGGGGAGAAGGTGGGAAACACAAGATCCACGAGTTACACACGAATCCACGGATCAAAAACAACAAAAATCATCAAAACTAACAAATCACAAAAAAATTTGGGGGTATTTTTGTGGGGATTTTCGGGTTTTTAGGACGAAAACAACAAAATCAAGCTAGAAATCACGAGGTAGGGGCTCCAAAAACGTGATCAACCTGGCTCATGATACCATATGATGTAGGGTGGAACCCTAATTCGTCGATCTTTCACGTTTGGAGTGGATCCTACGGAGGGAACACGAAGAACGCGCAGAAGAACGAGAGGAAATCACGGGGAAGAACGAGGGAGACACTCAATCGACAAGAGATCAATCACACAAGGTCTAGATCATCGAAGCACGAGTGATACATGGTCCAAAATCAACAAAGGAAAGATACAAAGGTAGCCGTTCTTCTCCGGAGGAGGTCTTGAATCCACGAGGGATCTTCCGTAGAGGGGTCTTGAATCCGATGGATCTTCTCCTAGACGGAGGTCCCGATCTCCGTGGAGAAGTACCGTGGATGAGCAAAGCTCTCACACACAAATATGAGCTAATGCAATGCTAAGTCTCAAAGTGAGGAGAGGGGTCCTATATATAGAGTGCAGGGGCAAGGGGTACATGGGCTCAGCCCAACCTGCTGCTGAAGCGCTGGGCGGACGATCCGGCGACGGTCCGGATGATCCGGCTGGTCCGGATGATCGGGTGGGGCCCGGATTGTCCGGTGCTCACTGGTGACGGCGCAGGGCGGATGTCCGGCTGGGGTCCGGACGTCCGGCGGGTCCGGATGATCCGGCCTGGGTCCGGATGATCCGGCTTCAGCGTGGAGGTTCTGTTGCCTTGGTGGAGTTAGCGGATCGTCCGGACCGGGTCCGGATCATCCGGCTCTGTCCGGATCGTCCAGACCTCTGTCGGATCGTCCGGCCTCTCTGGTCCTTGTTGCTTTCTCCTCTCCGTCTTCACGTATGTCTTCCGCTTCTGATTCTCCTTGCTTCCTAGCCTCCTCATGGTCGACTCCTTGGTGCCTGAGTATGCATAGAGTTTCCGTTTGAGGTAGTAACCATGTCTCATGTGAATCGAAGGAGAGTTGTGAGAGGAGTGATGTCACCTCGGTTTCAAGAGCTCTTGCACGTGCTCGAGTCATCGGTCCTTGTGGTGTTGTAGGTGTTGATGTAGCATCCATGGGGATGATGGAAGGATGCTCCGCATCACAATGGGTTCAGAAACTTGTCTGAAAAACAGAGACGAATGATGTTCTTTGACTTTCAGGGCCAAAAGTCCTACTTAAGGCTGAATTTGAGGGTACTCCGGGCCTCCTTGCACAAGCAGGGAGTATTTTTTGGATTCGCATGCTCGCCGCGAGCTGTTTGAGTACTTATGGGTCCGACACGGACTCTGAATGACAAAATTATGACTGTTTTAGTGAACATCTGTCCATTCTATGGCAGTCCTTGAAAGTACTTCATTTTCTCGTGCGATTATTGCCTGACTGCTCCCAAAATTTCTTGTCCTCTATAGTGGAGATATCGTTTCCACATATATATTGATCGATGCCAAGAATGCCCTATTGTTCTTGGCTTTCACGCGCATGAGTTACAGCATGCCATCCGGCGAAAACAAGGAGAATAAGGCATATAGCCGCTGATTTTCTTCAATTTACGACCAAATGAGATTGCCCGGATCATAGAGCATCTGCAGAAAGGTACGTTTGTCCCTACCAGGGGGGCTAATGTCTATAAGTAGCATAATCTCTCGAATTTCCTTCAAAAAGAAGTCCTAATGGGTTCAGAAACTTTTCTGAAAAACAGCGACGAATGATGTTCTCTGACTTTCAGGGCCAAAAAGTCCTGCTTAAGGCCGAATTTGAGGGTACTCCAGGCCTCCCGGCGCAAGCGGGGAGTATTTTTTGGACTCACGCACTCGCTGCAAGCAGTTTGAGTACTTATGGGTCCGACACGGACTTCGAATGACAAAATTATGACCGTTTTAGTGAATATCTGTACAATCTATGGCAGTCCTTGAAAGTACTTCATTTTCTCGTGCGCTTTTTGCCTGACTGCCCCAAAATTTATTGTCCTCTATAGTGGAGATATCATTTCCACATATATATTGACCGATGCATGGAATGCCCTTTTGTTCTTGGCTTTCACGCGCATGAGTTACAGCATGCCGTCCGGCGAAAACAAGGAGAATAAGGCATATAGCCGCAGGATTTTGTTCAATTTACGGCCAAATGAGATTGCCTGAATCATAGAGCACCTGCAGAAAGGTACGTTTGTCCCTACCAAGGGGGCTAATGTCTATAAGCAACATAATCTCTCGAATTTCCTTCAAAAGGAAGTGCCAATGGGTTCAGAAACTTGTCTGAAAAACAGAGATGAACGATGTTCTTTGACTTTCAGGGCCAAAAGTCCTGCTTAAGGCTGAATCTAAGGGTACTCCGGGCCTCCTGGCACAAGCAGGGACTATTTTTTGGATTCGCATGCTCGCCGCGAGCAGTTTGAGTACTTATGGGTCCGACATGGACTCCGAATGACAAAATTATGACCGTTTTAGGGAACATCTGTCCATTCTATGACAGTCCTTGAAAGTACTTCATTTTCTCGTGCGATTTTTGCCTGACTGCTCCCAAAATTTCTTGTCCTCTATAGTGGAGATATCGTTTCCACATATATATTGATCGGTGCCAGGAATGCCCTTTTGTTCTTGGCTTTCACGAGCATGAGTTACAGCATGCCATCCGGCGAAAACAAGGAGAATAAGGAATATAGCCGCTGGATTTTCTTCAATTTACGGCCAAATGAGATTGCCCGGATCATAGAGCATCTGCAGAAAGGTACGTTTATCCCTACCAGGGGGGCTAATGTCTATAATCAACACAATCTCTCGAATTTACTTCAAAAGGAAGTGCCAATGGGTTCAGAAACTTGTCTGAAAAACTGGGACGAATGATGTTCTTTGACTTTCTGGGCCAAAAAGTCCTGCTTAAGGCTGAATTTGAGGGTACTCCGGGCCTCCTAGCGCAAGCAGGGAGTATGTTTTTGGATTCGCGCACTCGCCGCAAGCAATTTGAGTACTTATGGGTTAGACACGGACTCGTAATGACAAAATTATGACCGTTTTAGTGAACATCTGTCTAATCTATGGCAGTCCTTGAAAGTACTTCATTTTCTCGTGCACCTTTTGCCTGACTGCCCCAAAATTTCTTGTCCTCTATAGTGGAGATATCGTTTCCACATATATATTGACCGATGCCAGGAATGCCCTTTTATTCTTGGCTTTCACGCGCATGAGTTACAGCATACCATCCGGCGAAAACGAGGAGAATAAGGCATATGGCCACTGGATTTTCTTCTATTTACAACCAAATGAGATTGCCCGGATCATAGAGCATCTGCAAAAAGGTATGTTTGTCCCTACCAAGAGGGGCTAATTTCTATAAGCAACATAATCTCTCGAATTTCCTACAAAAGGAAGTGCCAATGGGTTCAGAAACTTGTCTGAAAAACAGCGACGAATGATGTTCTTTGACTTTCAGGGCCAAAAAGTCCTGCTTAAGGCTGAATTTGAGGGTACTCCGGGCCTCTTGGCACAAGCAGGGAGTATTTTTTGGATTCGCATGCTTGCCGCGAGCAGTTTGAGTACTTATGGGTCCGACATGGACTCTGAATGACAAAATTATGACTGTTTTAGTGAACATCTGTCCATTCTATGGCAGTCCTTGAAAGTACTTCATTTTCTCGTGCGATTTTTGCCTGACTGCTCCGAAAATTTCTTGTCCTCTATAGTGGATATATCGTTTCCACATATATATTGATCGATGCCAGGAATGAGCTGTTGTTCTTGGCTTTCACGCGCATGAGTTACAGCATGCCATCCGGCGAAACAAGGAGAATAAGGCATATAGGCGCTGGATTTTCTTCAATTTACGGCCAAATGAGATTGCCCGGATCATAGAGCATCTGCAGAAAGGTACGTTTATCCCTATCAGGGGGGCTAATGTCTAAGAGCAACACAATCTCTCGAATTTCCTTCAAAAGGAAGTGCCAATGGGTTCAGAAACTAGTCTGAAAAACAGCGACGAATGATGTTCTTTGACTTTCAGAGCCAAAAAGTCCTGCTTAAGGCAGAATTTGAGGGTACTCCGGGCCTCCTGGCGCAAGTGGGGAGTATGTTTTTGGATTCGCGTGCTCGCCGCAAGCAATTTGAGTACTTATGGGTCCGACACGGACTCCTAATGACAAAATTATGACCGTCTTAGTGAACATCTCTCCATTCGATGGCAGTCCTTGAAAGTACTTCATTTTCTCGTGCGCTTTTTGCCTTACTGCCCCAAAATTTCTTGTCCTCTATAGTGGAGATATTGTTTCCACATTTATATTGACCGATGCCAGGAATGCCCTTTTGTTCCTAGCTTTCACGCGCATGAGTTACAGCATACCATCCGGCGAAAACAAGGAGAATAAGGCATATAGCCGCTGGATTTTCTTCTATTTACGGCCAAATGAGATTGCCCGGATCATAGAGCATCTCCAGAAAGGTACGTTTGTCCCTACCAAGGGGGCTAATGTCTATAAGCAACATAATCTCTCGAATTTCCTTCAAAAGGAAGTGCCAATGGGTTCAAAAACTTGTCTGAAAAACAGAGACGAATGATGTTCTTTGACTTTCAGGGCCAAAAGTCCTGCTTAAGGCTGAATTTGAGGGTACTCCGGTCCTCCTGGCACAAGCAGGGAGTATGTTTTGGATTCGCATGCTCGCCGCGAGCAGTTTGAGTACTTATGGGTCCGACACGGACTCCGAATGACAAAATTATGACCGTTTTAGTGAACATCTGTCCATTCTATGGCAGTTCTTGAAAGTACTTCATTTTCTCGTTCGATTTTTGCCTGACTGCTCCCAAAATTTCTTGTCCTCTATAGTGGAGATATGGTTTCCACATATATATTGATCGATGCGAGGAATGCCCTGTTGTTCTTGGCTTCCACGCGCATGAGTTACAGCATGCCATCCGGCGAAAGCAAGGAGAATAAGACATATAGCCGCTGGATTTTCTTCAATTTACGGCCAAATGAGATTGCCCGGATCATAGAGCATCTGCAGAAAGGTACGTTTGTCCCTACCAGGGGGGATAATGTCTATAAGCAACACAATCTCTCGAATTTCCTTCAAAAGGAAGTGCCAATGGGTTCAGAAAATAGTCTAAAAAACAACGACGAATGATGTTTTTTGACTTTCAGGGCCAAAAAGTCCTACTTAACGCTGAATTTGAGGGTACTCCAGGCCTCCTGGCGCAAGCGGGGAGTATGTTTTTGGATTCGCATGCTCGCTGCAAGCAATTTGAGTACTTATGGGTCCGACACGGACTCCTAATGACAAAATTATGACCGTCTTTGTGACATCTGTCCATTCTATGGCAGTCCTTGAAAGTACTTCATTTTCTCGTGCGCTTTTTGCCTGACTGCCCCAAAATTTCTTGTCCTCTATAGTGGAGATATTGTTTCCACATTTATATTGACCGATACAAGGAACGCCCTTTTGTTCCTGGCTTTCACGCGCATGAGTTACAGCATGCCATCTGACGAAAACTAGGAGAATAAGGCATATAGCCGCTGGATTTTGTTCAATTTACGGCCAAATGAGATTGCCCGGATCATAGAGCATCTGCAGAAAGGTACGTTTGTCCCTACCAGGGGGCTAATGTCTATAAGAACCATAATCACTGAAATTTCCTTGAAAAGGAAGTTCCAATGGGTTCAGAAACTTGTCTAAAAACAACGACGAATGATGTTCTTTGACTTCCAGGGCCAAAAAGTCCTGCTTAAGGCCGTATTTGAGGGTACTCCGGGCCTCCTGGTGCAAGTGGGGAGTATTTTCTGGATTTGCGTGCTCGCCGCGAGCAGTTTGAGAACTTGTGGGTCCGACACGAACTTCGAATAACAAACTTATGACCACTTTAGTGTACATCTGTCCAATCTATGGCATTCCTTGAAAGTACTTCATTTTCCCGTGCGCTTTTTGCCTGACTGTCCCAAAATTTCTTGTCCTCTATAGTGGAGATATCGTTTCCACATATATATTGACCATGCCAGCAATGCCCTTTTGTTCTTGGCTTTCATGAGCATGAGTTAAAGCATGCCATTCGGCAAAAACAAGGAGAATAAGGTATATAGCCGCTGGATTTTTTCAATTTATGGCCAAATGAGTTTGCCCTGATCATAGAGCATCTGCAGAAAGGAACGTTTGTCCCTACCAGGGGGGCCAATGTCTATAAGCAACATAATCTCTCGAATTTCTTCAAAAATAAGTGCCAATAGGTTCAGAAACTTGTTTGAAAATAGCGACGAATGATGTTCTTTGACTTTCAGGGCCAAGAAGTCCCGCTTAAGGCTGAATTCGAGGGTACTCCGGGCCTCCTGGCGCAAGCGGGCATATTTTTTGGATTCGCGCACTCGCCGCCAGCACTTTTAGTACTTATGGGTCCGACACGAACTCCGAATGATAAAATTATGACCGTTTTAGTGAACATCTGTCCAATCTATGGCAGTCCTTGAAAGTACTTCCTTTTCTCGTGCGCTTTTTGCCTGACTGCCCCAAACTTTCTTGTCCTCTATAGTGGAGATATCGTTTCCACATATATATTGACCGATGCCAGGAACGCCCTTTTGTTCTCGGTTTTCACGGGCATGAGTGCATGCCATCCGGCGAAAACAAGGAGAATAAGGCATATAGCCACTGGATTTTCTTCAATTTACGGCCAAATGATATTGCCTGGATCGTAGAGCATCTGCAGAAAGGTACATTTGTCCCTACCAGGGGGGCTAATGTCTATAAGTAACATAATCTCTCGAATTTCTTTCAAAAGGAAGTACCAATGGGTTCAGAAACTTGTGTGAAAAACAGAGACGAACGATGTTCTTTGACTTTCAGGGCCAAAAGTCCTGCTTAACTGAATTTGAGGGTACTCCGGCCTCCTGGCACAAGCGGGGAGTATTTTTTGAATTCACATGCTCGCGCGAGCAGTTTGAGTACTTATGGTCTGACACGGACTCCGAATGACAAAATTATGACAGTTTTAGTGAACATCTGTCCATTCTATGGCAGTCCTTGAAAGTACTTCATTTTCTCGTGCGATTTTTGCCTGACTGCTCCCAAAATTTCCTGTCCTCTATAGTGAAGATATCGTTTCCACATATATATTGATCGATGCCAGGAATGCCCTTTTGTTCTTGGCTTTCACGCGCATGAGTTACAGCATGCCATCCGGCGAAAACAACGAGAATAAGGCATATAGCCGCTAGATTTTCTTCAATTTACGGCCAAATGAGATTGCCCGAATCATAGAGCATTTGTAGAAAGGTACGTTTGTCCCTACCAGGGGGGCTAATGTCTATACGCAACATAATCTCTCAAATTTCCTTCAAAAGAAAGTGTCAATGGGTTCAGAAATTTGTCTGAAAAACAGCGACGAAAGATGTTATTTGACTTTCATGGCCAAAAGTCCTGCTTAAGGCTCAATTGGAGGGTACTCCGGTCCTCCTGCCACAAGCAGGGAGTTTTTTTTGATTCGCATGCTCGCCGCGAGCAGTTTGAGTACTTATGGGACCGACACGGACTCCGAATGATGAGGACATGACTACTTTGGATATGACCAAAAATATTGCATACATGCATATTTGTCAGGTGATTTCTAGTGCAAACTATTCAATAATCTATTTATGTTTTCCAGAACGAAAATATTTCACACACTTTTGTGTTTTGTGTAATTGCAGGTGTATGGGACATCGGATATTTGTACAATCCACATATGAAGATAAGGAAGAAAGAGATGTTTATTTGCTGTTCAAAAAGTTCTCTCACGTCACTTTTGGCCAAAGAGAAGATAGAGTTCAAGTCTCTCACGTTCTGGACTCAGATTCGGACTGCACAGACATACCTAACTCAAAACGTCAACAACTTTTTCATACGGACTCCAAATTGGGTGATTCTTTTTTTTGTTGGAAAGTAGATTTCGTGCTCTTTCCAAACCACTTGGATTCACCTTAAAATTCGTCCGGAGCGTTGAGTTATGGACGAAACAATCTGATGCTGCAGCAGAATCCGAGTCAAACTACAAGTCCAAAGGTGTTGCGTCACCTCCACTTGGGGCCATTGGCCTTGTACGACCTAGGGTTAGTTTTAGGCTGCCTTGGGACGTCCTCCCACCTCCTTGGCCGCCACCCCTTGCTCCTATATAAGTAGATCCATCTAGTAGCTTTTCCCTTGGGTTTTGTTTAGATTAAAGTTCGCCATAGCTGCAACTTCGCGTACTTCGTTTGTGTTCAATGACCAGACAAAGACGTCACAGAACCCCACCTTGATCAATAAAGCTTTCATCTTATATTCGCAATATCTAGATTGCAACTCAGTTTCTTGCTTGTTCTTCGTTTGCTCGCAGGAAACAGACCCTCATGGTCAGGCTGATCGTGCTCCAACGTGGTCAATAACCTCTCGGAGTTGGTTTTGCGATTGATAAGGCGCGACGTCCTCGCACGTTCGTAGTCAGATCGTCAAAGTCGACTTCCACCAAAGTGATATCCATCATCTCATCGAAAGACGGGACACCTTTGCCTCTATCAAGTGGTATCAGTTTTCAGGTTGCTCGGTGAGAATTTCCGGTTTTTCCAAGATTAGATTTATTTTCTTACCTATTGTCCAAGAAAAAGCCACAAAACAAAAGTTAGATCTATTCATCCTTTGTCCTAGCCAGTCGGAGTCTTTGCAATTTTCTTTTCATTGTTTGCATTATTGAATTATCGGTTGCATCACCGTGTCGAGTTGCTGGTCTTAGTGTCTAGTTCCTTTGGAGTTTCGAGTTCTGTTCACAATAGTCACGCCGCCGCTGCATCATTAACCCATCCGTTGTCCATCATCCCATCCACCAATTTCCACCACGTGCTACGCACTGTTCATTGTCATAATCATAGTTGAGGTCACTCACATCTCCGCCTGACCCAATCTGCATCTTATCTAGTTTGTCTTGGAAAGAGGGAGAAAAAGAAGATAGAGAAAAAAAAGAGAGAAAAAAGGAAAGAAAAAAAAGAAAAAGAGAGAGAAGAAAAAGAAAAAAAAGCATGAGAAAAAAAAGAGAGAAGAAAAAAAACGGATCTATCTAGAATCAATCTCGTACCTGAATTCGGCTTGGAATCTGTTTTGCGCACTGTTCAGTAAAACAGGTGTATCTTCCTCATACGAAGTCCGTTTTGGCTCCGTGAGTACTCAAATTGAAGGTAGCGACGAGCCGCATCTAAATAGTTGCAGAAGCAAGTTCAATATTTGATACCTCAAAATCGGCTTCTAAATAGGTCTTTTTGCCCTCCGAAGTTCGTGAACACAGCTTGTTCCAATTTTTTAGGCAGTTTTAGAATTCTTTAACTCCTCATATCAACTCGGAATTGAGTGATTCTTTTTGCATTGGAAAGCTTGAGTTAGTAGCATCCTTTGAAAGAATTTATCAGAAAATTGGCTCAAACTTTTCAAGAGGAAAGTTGGAGAGAGAGTTGTTGTATATCCTGTTTGGCAGTTGTTTTTCATCATTATCTTCACTGCCGTTGTGATCTTCACTTATATCTTGCTGTCAAGAGCTACTTAGTATCTTACATTGATGCTAGTTGTGCTACACCGAGACCTCATTAGTGTTCTAGGCTCGCGTGTCTAGTCCGGTCTAGCCTAGGACCAGCACAGTACCGTCGTTGAGCGTTTATTCAACATTGCATCTTTGAATTGATTATTGCTAAAAATTTTGCTACCATATATATCCAACCCAGCCCCACATATTTCTACACCGTGTATACGTACGTTCCCCTGGCAATCGCTTTGCACAATCTTTAGAGTTACTTGACACCGCTGGTTCCCTGTCACCACCTGCCGCATGGTAAGAACTTGTAAGATATTGATATTTGCTTTACTGTGAGCACTTTATAACCACATCCTAGTAGTTCATAGGAACATTATTCTCGAATTTTGTTTCTTGTTTCTACTAATCATGACAGGTTCCGGAGATAGAAGTTCTTGGACGACGGACACATCTTCACCATCACGAGAGTTGGGACAACACACACAAGCACATGGTCAGGTTATCTCTTTACCGTCATTTGAGGGTAGATATAATCCTGCTATTTATCTAGCTTGGGAGTTTGAAGTAGAACAAGTTTTTAGTAACCATGACTTTTCTAAACTTGGGTGAGTACGAGCTGCCACTAGAGCATTTACTGGTTTTGCTTCTGTTTGGTGGAGTGTGCATTGTAAGAAAAACATTGATAACCAACCCACAACTTGGAAAGATTTGAAAGATGTAATGAGACAACATTTTTTCCCTCCTTACTATCATCGTGAATTGCTTCGCAAATTTGAACAATTTAAACAAGGCAACAACATTGTTCATGCTTACTACCAAGAGTTCAAATCTTATATGCATCATTGTGACATAGAAGAATCTAAGGATGATACAATGTATATATTTTTTGGTGGTTTGAACCATGATATTCAGGCAAGATTTCAGTATATTCCTCGTTGCATTACTGGTATGTATGTTCGTGCTTGTACCTTTGAGAGACAGATACAGGAGGATGCATTGGGTGACTACAACAACTACTATTCCAGTTCGTGCTCACCACCGCCGGTTGGTTCCTCCACCGTTGCACCTACTAGAGCAGCCCCACCGGATTGTGAGCGACATCATCTCAAGAGTATGGTGCATTGTCAGCGTCCGTACCTCAAAGCAGCTATGTCTTTGCGAGAAGGTAACGATAGAAGGTATTGATGATATAACTTCACATGAGAATGATGCATCCCTAGTTAACTTGAATGCATCATGTGTTCGATTACTCGTGATTTGAGCACAACACCTATTTTAGAGAATCTTGATACTGTCATGAATGCGTCATGTGATCAAACAACTGAAATACCAACAATTTTGAGTGCACCCATTGAATTAACTGTTGATGCAAAAGAATCAATGTTTAATCATTTTGATATGACCTCTATTCTTGGTGATGATTCTGTGTTGAATGACTTATTGCATGTTTGCTTATTTAGGCATGTTGTTGAAGGAAATATGCCCTAGAGGCAATAATAAAGTTATTATTTATTTCCTCATATCATGATAAATGTTTATTATTCATGCTAGAATTGTATTAACCGGCAACATGATACATGTGTGAATACATAGACAAACATATAGTCACTAGTATGCCTCTACTTGACTAGCTCATTAATCAAAGATGGTTATGTTTCCTAACCATAGACATGTGTTGTCATTTGATTAATGGGATCACATCATTAGGAGAATGATGTGATTGACATGACCCATCCGTTAGCTTAGCACTTGATCGTTTAGTATTCTCGCTATTGCTTTCTTCATGACTTATACATGTTCTGTAACTATGAGAATTATGCAACTCCGTTTACGGAGGAACACTTTGGTACTACCAAACGTCACAACGAATCGGGTGATTATAAAGGAGTACTACAGGTGTCTCCGAAGGTACATGTTGAGTTGGCATATTTCGAGATTAGGTTTTGTCACTCCGATTGTCAGAGAGGTATCTCTGGGCCCTCTCGGTAATACTCATCACTTAAGCCTTCCAAGCATTATAACTAATGAGTTAGTTATGAGATGACGTATTACAGAACGAGTAAAGAGACTTGCCGGTAACGAGATTGAACTAGGTATTGGATACCAACGATCGAATCTCGGGCAAGTAACATACCGATGACAAAGGGAACAACGTATGTTGTTATGCGGTTTGACCGATAAAGATCTTCGTAGAATATGTAGGAACCAATATGGGCATCCAGGTCCCACTATTGGTTATTGACCGAGAATGGTTTTAGGTCATGTCTACATAGTTCTCGAACCCGTAGGGTCCGCATGCTTAACGTTTCGATGACAGTTTTATTATGAGTTTATAAGTTTTGATGTACGAAGTTTGTTCGAGTCCGGATGTGATCACGGACATGACGAGGAGTCTCGAAATGGTCGAGACATAAAGATTGATATATTGGACGACTATATTCGGACACGGAAAGGTTCCGGAGTTTTGGAGAAAACCGAGTCTGTGAGGTTCTGGAACCCCCCGGGAAGTAATGGGCCTTGATGGGCCCTATTGGAGAAAGAGAGGGGCGGCCGGGGCAAGTGGCGCGCCTCCCTTGAGTCCGAATAGGACAAGGAAGGGGAGCGACGCCCCTTGCCTTCCCCTCTCCTACTCCTTCCTTCCCCTCCTTCTTGGATTAGGAAAAGGAGGAAACCTACTGGAGTAGGTTTCCCCCTCCTAGGCGCGCCTCCCCTTAGGCGGCCCCTCCTCCCTCCCTCCTTTATATCTGGGCGGGGGCACCCATAGACATACAAGTTGATCTACGGATCGTTCCTTAGCCGTGTGCGGTGCCCCCTTCCACCATATTCCACCTCGGTCATATCGTCGCGGAGTTTAGGCGAAGCCCTGCGCCGGTAGAACATCATCATCGTCACCACGCCGTCGTGCTGATGGAACTCATCTCCGGAGCCTTTGCTGGATCAGAGGGCCGGAGATCGTCATCGAGCTGAACGTGTGCTGAACTTGAAGGCTCCGTACGTTCGGTGCTTGGATCGGTCGGATCGTGAAGGCGACGACTACATCAACCGCGTTGTGCTAACGCTTCGCTTACGGTCTCACGAGTGCGTGGGCGAACACTCTCCCTCTCGTTGCTATATCGTCACCATGATCTTGCGTGTGCGAGGAAATTTTTGAAATTACTCGTTCCCCAACGATGGCATCCGAGCCAGGTTTTATGCGTTGATGTTATATGCACGAGTAGAACACAAGTGAGTTGTGGGCGATACAAGTCATACCGCTTACGAGCATGTCATACTTTGGTTGGCGGTATTGTGAGATGAAGCGGCCGGACCGACTTTACGCCAGACGCTTACGCGAGACTGGTTTCACCGTTACGAGCACTCGTGCTTAAAGGTGATTGGCGGGTGTCTGTCTCTCTCACTTTAGCTGAATCGAGTGTGGCTACGCCCGGTCCTTGCGAAGGTTAAAACAGCACCAACTTGACGAACTATCGTTGTGGTTTTTGATGCGTAGGTAAGAACGGTTCTTGCTAAGCCCATAGCATCCACGTAAAATTTGCAACAACAAAGTAGAGGACGTCTAACTTGTTTTTGCAGGGCATGTTGTGATGTGATATGGTCAAGACGTGGTGCTATATTTTATTGTATGAGATGATCATGTTTTGTAACGAAGTTATCGGCAATGGCAGGAGCCATATGGTTGTCGCTTTATTGTATGAAATGCAACATACTGTAGTTGCTTTACTTTATCACTAAGCGGTAGCGATAGTCGTAGAAGCAATAGATGGCGTAAAGACAACGATGCTACGATGGAGATCAAGGTGTCGCACCGGTGACGATCGTGATCATGACGGTGCTTCTAAGATGGAGATCACAAGCACAAGATGATGATGTGCATGTGATGTTTATCCTTTATGCATCTTATCTTGCTTTGATTGACGGTAGCATTTTAAGATGATCTCTCACTAATTATCAAGAAGTGTTCTCCCTGAGTATGCACCGTTGCGAAAGTTCTTCGTGCTGAGACACCACGTGATGATCGGGTGTGATAGGCTCTACGTTCAAATACAATGGGTGCAAAACAGTTGCACACGCGGAATACTTGGGTTATACTTGATGAGCCTAGCATATACAGGTATGGCCTCGGAACAAGGAGACCGAAAGGTCGAGCGTGAATCATATAGTAGATATGATCAACATAGAGATGTTCACCATTGAAACTACTCCATCTCACCTGATGATCGGACATGGTTTAGTTGATTTGGATCACGTGATCACTTAGATGACTAGAGAGATATCTGTCTAAGTGGGAGTTCTTAAGTAATATGATTAATTGAACTCAAATTTATCATGAACTTAGAACCTGATAGTATTTTGCTTGTCTATGTTTGTTTGTAGATAGATGGCTCGTGCTGTTGTTCCGTTGAATTTTAATGCGTTCCTTGAGAAAGCAAAGTTGAAAGATGATGGTAGCAATTACACGGATCGGGTCCGTAACTCGAGGATTATCCTCATTGCTGCACGTAAAAGTTACGTCTGGAAGCATCGCTGGGTGCGAACTGCTGCTGATCTAACCGACGACGTTAAGAACGTCTGGCGAGCAAAGCTGATGACTACTCGATAGTTCAATGTGCCATACTTTACAGCTTAGAACCGGGTCTTCAACGACGTTTTGAGCGTCATGGAGCATATGAGATGTTCCAGAGTTGAAGTTAATATTTCAAGCAAATGCCCGGATTGAGAGATATGAAGTCTCCAAAAGTTCTACTGCTGCAAGATGGAGGATAACAGATTCATCGGTGAGCATATACTCAAAATGTCCGGGTATAATAATCACTTGGTTCAACCGGGAGTTAATCATCCGGACGATAGCGTCATTGATGAATTCTCCAATCACGCCACCAAGCTACAAGAGCTTCAGAATGAACTATAATATGCAAGGGATGAACAAGACTATTCCCGAGCTCTTCGCGATCTTTGAAAGCAGCGGAGGTAGAAATCAAGAAGGAGCATCAAGTGTTGATGGTCAACAAGACCACTAGTTTTAAGAAGAAGGGCAAAGGGAAGAAGAAGGAACTTCAAAAGAACAGCAAGCAAGTTGCTGCTCAAGAGAAGAAACCCAAGTCCGGACCTAAGCCTGAAACTGAGTGCTTCTACCGCAAGCGATCGACCTTTCGAAGCGGAACTGCCCCAAGTATTTGGCGAGATAAGAAGGATGGCAAAGTGAACAAAGGTATATGTGATATACATGTTATTGATGTTACCTTACTAATGCTCGCAGAGCACCCGGTATTTGATACTAGTTACATTGCTAATATTTGCAACTCAAGCAGGACTACGGATTAGCGAAGATTAGCTAAGGGCGAGGTGACGATCTTGGCGTGGGAAATGGTTCCAAAGTCGATGTGATCGCGGTCGCACGCTACCTCTACATCTACCATCGGGATTAGTTTTAGACCTAAATAATTGTTATTTGGTGCTGCGTTGAGCATGAACATTATATCTGGATCTTGTTTGATGCGAGACGGTTATTCATTTAAATCAGAGAATAATGGTTGTTCTATTTATATGAGTAATATCTTTTATGGTCATGCACCCTTGAAGAGTGGTCTATTCTTATTGAATCTTGATAGTAGTGATACACATATTCATAGTGTTGAAACCAAAAGATGCAGAGTTGATAATGATAGTGCAACTTATTTGTGGCACTGTCGTTTAGGTCATATCGGTGTAAAGCGCATGAAGAAGCTCCATACTGATGGGCTTTTGGAATCACTTGATTATGAATCACTTGGTACTTGCGAACCGTGCCTTATGGGCAAGATGACTAAAACACCGTTCTTCGGTACTATGGAGAGAGCAATAGATTTGTTGGAAATCATACATACAGATGTATGTGGTCCAATGAATGTTGAGGCTCGTGGCGGATATCGTTATTTTCTCACCTTCACAGATGATTTGAGCAGATATGGGTATATCTACTTAATGAAACACAAGTCTGAAACATTTGAAAAGTTCAAAGAATTTCAGAGTGAAGTAGAAAATCATCGTAACAAGAAAGTAAAGTTTCTACGATCTGATCATGGAGGAGAATATTTGAGTTACGAGTTTGGTCTACACTTGAAACAATGCGGGATAGTCTCGCAACTCACGCCACCTAGAACACCACAACGCAATGGTGTGTCCGAACGTCGTAATCGTACTTTACTTGATATGGTGCGATCTATGATGTCTCTTACCGATCTACCGCTATCGGTTTGGGGTTATGCTTTAGAGACGGCCGCATTCACGTTAAATAGGGCACCATCAAAATCCGTTGAGACGACGCCTTATGAACTGTGGTTTGGCAAGAAACCAAAGTTGTCGTTTCTTAAAGTTTGGGGTTGCGATGCTTACGTGAAGAAACTTCAACCAGATAAGCTCGAACCCAAATCGGAGAAATGTGTCTTCATAGGATACCCAAAGGAGACTATTGGGTACACCTTCTATCACAGATCTAAGGGCAAGATTTTCGTTGCTAAATTCGAATCCTTTCTAGAGAAGGAGTTTCTCTCGAAAGAAGTGAGTGGGAGGAAAGTAGAACTTGATGAGATAACTGTATCTACTCCCTTATTGGAAGGTAGTTCATCACAAGAACCGGTTCTGTGACAACTACACCAATTAGTGAGGAAGCTAATGATCTTGATCATGAAACTTCAGATCAAGTTTCTGCTGAACCTCGAGGTCTACAGAGTAAGATCCGCACTGCAGTGGTACGGCAATCCTATTCGGAAGTCATGTGACTTGACCATGATGAACCCACGAACTATGAGGAAGTTACTGATGAGCCCAGATTCCGCAAAATGGCTAGAGGCCATGAAATCGAGATGGGATCCATGTATGAAAACAAAGTATGGACTTTGGTTGACTTGCCCGATGATCGGCAAGCAATTGAGAATAAATGGATCTTTAAGAAGAAGACTGACGCTGATGGTAATGTAACTGTCTATAAAGCTCGACTTGTTGCAAAAGGTTTTCGACAAGTTCAAGGGGTTGACTACGATGAGACTTTCTCACCCGTAGCGATGCTTAAGTCGGTCCGAATCATGCTAGATATTGCTGCATTTCATGATTATGAAATTTGGCAAATGGATGTCAAGACTGCATTCTTGAATGGATTTTGAAAGTGCAACTAATCCCTAGGTGGTTTTGGTAATTAATAACAACATATATATCATTGAACTAATAGTTACTTGAGAATTATTTCAGAGAGTTCAGTGATATGGGTATGGCAAGGACTGAAGAAGTGGACCCCTCAAAATGCTAAGGCAAGCATTGGCAAAAGCTCAAGACTCCATTTTTGGTTTAGTGATCCAAGATCACATTGAGTCCATAGGAAAAGCCAATACTATTAAAAGGGATGAGGTTATGATGATGATCTGGTTGCTCAAGTGCTTAGTGATACATCTCCTAAACTATCAAGCAACTTTCACCGCCATATACACTCATAAGTAGTCTCGGTCCCACCGATTTTCCAAACTCACCACACCGAGATGAACCACCTCAGCCATAAAGCCAAACCCTAGAAAACTCGGATTTTCCGATTTCGAACTCGGTCTCATCGAAAATGAGTTGCCAAGCTTCAGAACATACATCATCAAATCGATGTCACCGAGATGATGAAGTCGGTCCCACCAAACTGGCATGCTCTTGTCATTGCACGAATCGGACTAACCGAGATTGTATTTTCGGTCCCACGAAAATCCCAACGTTCACATTATTTGAACTATTGGTCTCACCGAGTTGTCAACTTCGGTCTCACCGAGATTGCTCAAATGTGTGTAACGGTTGGATTTTGTGTGGAGGCTATAAATACCCTCCACCCCTCTTCATTCGTGGAGAGAGCCATCGAAAGAACTACCACTCCTACCTTACATTTCGAGAAGAGAACTACCTACCCTTGTGTTGAGATCAAGTTGCTCCACTCCCACCATATGAAGCTTGATCTCTAGCCTTCCCAAGTTGCTTTCCACTCAATCCTTTCTTCCACCACAGCCAAATCGGTGAGGAGAGTTGAGTGTTGGGGAGATTATCATTTGAAGCACAAGAGCAAGGAGTTCATCATCATCAACAACATCTATTACCTTTTGGAGGTGGTGCCTCCTAGATTGGTTAGGTGTCGCTTGGGAGCCTCCGTCGAGATGTGGAGTTGAACCAAGAAGTTTGTAAGGGCAAGGAGATCGCCTACTTCGTGAAGATTTACCCGAGTAAGGCTAGCCCTCCGTGGGCGTGAGGCCATGATGGAATAGACAAGGTTGCTTCTTCGTGGACCCTTCGTGGGTGGAGCCCTCCGTGGACTCTCGCAGCTGTTACCCTCCATGGGTTGAAGTCTCCATCAACGTGGAAATACGCTAGCACCACCTATCGGAACCACGAGAAAAATCACCGCGTCTCCAAAATTGCGTTTGCTCTTCTCCACCTCTCTTTACTACATGTGCAATTTACTTTCCGCTGCCTATACTCTAGAATTGCATGTGTAGGGTGATGCTTGACTTGATCATAATTGTGAATCTGCCAAAACTGTTCTTTGTCAAAAGGCAGAATTTTTATATTGTCAAGTAGTCTAATCACCCCCTCTAGACATACTTTCGATCCTACAAGTGGTATCGAGCTTTGGTCTCCATTGTATTGGTTTCCATTGCATTGGACGCCATAAGCTTGGTTTCACAACCTAGGAGAGTATGGCGTCTAGTGAGGGTAATTTTAAGTAGAGGTCCTTACTTTGATGGTACAAATTTTGCTAGTTGGAAGCATAAAATGAAAATGCATATTCTTGGCCATAACCCAGCCGCATGGGGCATTATTTGTGTTGGTATGCAAGGTGAATTCTTGAGGAAGGAAAAGTTCGGATCATGGCTACAACGGAAGAATTGCGGATGTTGCAAAACAATGCTCAAGCTTGTGACATTCTCTTCAATGCCTTGTGTCCCGAGGAGTTCAACAAAATCAGCCGTCTTGAGAATGCAAAAGAGATTTGGGATACTTTGGTTGAAATGCACGAAGGTACCGAGTCCGTGAAGGAGTCAAAGCTAGATATTCTTCAAGGTCAACTTGACAAGTTCAAGATGAAGGATGGTGAAGGTGTCGCTGAAATGTACTCTAGGCTTGCTCTCATCACAAATGAGATTGCCGGCTTAGGAAGCGAAGAAATGACCGACCGATTCATCATCAAGAAGATTCTCAGAGCTTTGGATGGAAAGTATGACACCGTGTGCACTTTGATCCAAATGATGCCAAACTACAAGAATCTCAAGCCAACGAAGTCATTGGAAGAATTGTTGCTCATGAGATGACACTTAAGGATAAGGAAGAGCTTCACAACAAGTCAAGTGGTGCTTACAAAGCTACAAGTGATGCTCCCACAACCTCAAGTGACAAGTTAGTTTCCAATGAAGAGATAAGCCTAATGGTCAAGAACTTCAACAAATTCTACAAGAATAGAGGCAAAGAAAGAAGCTCAAAGTCTAGATCATATGATGAAAAGAGATCTTCTAGTCGTGATCGAATCTGCTACAATTGTGGAAGACCGGACACTACTCAAATGAGTGTCGGCTCCCCACAAGAGAAGAGAAGAATCTCCAAGAAGAAGAAGCTCAAGAGATGAGTCACCTCGGAAGAGAGAAGGAGCAGAGATGATCGTTATGAGCGAAGACCCTCTCGGAGAAGCAAGGATTAGGAGAGGAAAGACAAGTCATCTAGGAGCTACACAAGAAGAAAACATCAAGCTCATGTAGGTGAATGGGTCTCGGCTCCGACTCCGACAATCAATCCGAAGGAAGCTATCGCTCCAACTCCGACTACTGATCAAGATGAAGGTGTTGCGGTCTTGCTCTCATATCCTCCAACTCCAACTCCTACGACTTATTTGATTCACCAAATGAGGGAATTGGAAGATGCTTCATGGCTAAAGGCCCCAAGGTATCACACCCAGAATTCATTGACTTTGATAGTGATGAGGATGACTTGCTTGGTGAAGATGAGCTCTTGCTTGATAAATCCAATGAACCTAGTAACAATGAACATGCTAGTAGTCTTTATAGTCGAGAAGAGTCGAATGACAATGCTATGAAGGAGATTGAGCGTCTAACTAAAGAACTAAACACTCTTAAGTTAGCTCCTGAAACAACTCAAGAAGATCATAGAGAGCTCCTAAGATCTCATGAGAAGCTACGCTTCGAGAAGCTCACTCTAGAGCAAGAACATGAGTTTCTAAAAGCAATCAATGACGATCTTCGAAAGAAGAGTTCTTCATATCTTGCCAAACGACTTCTCTTGTCTAATTTCTTGCCACGCATTAAAACTAAGCATGACAAGCATAAGAAAAATTCTTTCTCTAGTAGTAACAATAACCATGCTAAATCCAATGTTGTTGCTTCTAGTAGTTCTCTTGATTCCACTAACAATGTTTCAAGCCAAGTTACACTTGAGCAAGAAAATAGTTTATTGAAAGGGATCATAGAGAAAGGTGTCTACAAGAGCCTTGCCGGAAGCAAGAACTTTGAGGAAATTGTTCGCAAGCAAGGAAGGCACCGGGAGAATCAAGGAATTGGTTTTGAGCGAAAGTTCAACGCCGAAGGTGTTGAATGGGAAGAAGGTCAATATCCTACTCCACAGTTTATTCCTCAAAAGGAGAAGTATGATCCTACTTCTTCCAATGTGGAACAAGCTCAAGATGACCTTCCACCACAAGACCACAAGCTAAAAGGCAAGGACAAGCTTTAAGAGGAGATTGATGCATTTGTTGAAGCACCTCAAGCCATGGTTAAGTGGGTTCCCAAGGAAACGTCAAGTTCCACTTCGTCAAGCTCAACTACAACCCCAAGGATTCCCATCAAGATGATGTGGATCCCGAAGAAGAAGAACTAGAAAGTTCTTGAGGGTGACTCCGCCAACATACTTCACTCACATTCATTTTGGCAAAAACTTGTGCAATCAACTTCCACATCGTGCACTAGTTCATGGAGTCACAAACCCTCTTGTTGGTAAGTCAAGGGACAAGGTAATCATTGCTTTCATGGACAACATCTATTGTGAACTTCAATCTATGTCCATGGATATCCTTGTTTGTTCCTTGTGGGACTAACCCATGTAGGTATTGAAAGTGCCCAAATCCAAAGGATAGCTCCCAACTCTTGATGATCTTCATCAACATTGAGCATCCACATCTTCAACATCTACATGAAGTCTTCTCGACAACCCAAGGTTAGTTTGACCCTTTAAAAGGGTTCTCACATCTAGGGGGAGCTTTGCTCTAAAAATTGAGCTAAAGCATCTTCAAATGATGTGAACACATCAATGCTTTATGTAAAAGTGGTAACCCCACTTGTGCTTAAACGATGAGTATGACCTATGATCAAATGTTCTCATTTGGCTCCTAAGTCAATATACTCATATAAAGATGACCTAGTCATCGACAAATTGTGTGTTAGTAGCTAGAGTTTTGATTGTGCATGTTTGACACATATTTCATTTGCTATCTTATTGTGTGAGCATGTTGGATGCATGATTTTATCCATTCAAGGACATCCATTTGTTGTTTTGGTCGTTTTGATTTTTCTAACCAAATGGATGGACAAGAATGCCTAAGTACCTCCCCTAGCTATCTATGCTTTCTTGTCTCAAATTCTATTCATGCTTACATCACAAATTTTGAACAAGTCATTTTCGGACCCTCCGGGTGAGGAGCACTCGGAGCCACCGACCCGTCAAGGGCTATTTTCCAAAACCTTCTAATTGATTTCGGTTAGACCAACTCACTCAAACTCGGTCGAACCGAAAGCATTTAGATCGATCTAGGTTTTCACCTCGGTGAAACCGAGTTGTGATTTTCGGCGTGACGAAGTGCATAATCGCCTAGCAGTTATCCATCTCGGTGCCACCGAAGTTTTACAACTCGGTCCCACCGACAATGAAGGGGTATATATACTCGAGGGCGCGCGTTGATTCCTCCTTCAAACGCTTTCGCCCCACACCCCTTGCTGCCGTCGCCTTGGTCTCCGGATCGTCGCCGCCGCCGCTCAGGCGCCCTCGCCGCAGTCTCCGTCGCCGTCAACGGACATCTCCTCCGAGCCGTTGCCGCCGTAGAAAAACTCCACCAAGTTAGGGTGAGTTTTGATCCCACTCGTGCTCCCATCTCCGATTCAATGCACGTTTGGATTACCTAGAATCTTGCCACGATTGAAGTCTTCCTGTACACCAGATTAGTTCGTTTGAACTAGATTCGAGTAAAAGTTTTAGGGTTAGGTTTCCGCCGAACACATCTCGGTGAGACCGATTTTATAGTTTCGGTATGACCAATTTAGCCTATGGCCATTGCACTGCACCCTTCGGTCCAACCGAGTTGTGCAAATCGGTGTGACCGAAATGAAAATTCTGTGAAACCCTAGTGTTTTTGGCAGGACCGAAACCCACTTCGGTCAAACCGAAAGTGGTGTGAAAGCTCCTGTTTTACACTTCGGATTCACGAATCTTAAACTCGATCGACCGAAATGTCTTCTCGTGAAAACCTAATACTAGAATTTGAACTCTTTTTTGCAAAAACTTCGCATTTTGTGATGACTCTTCTTCTCTGCCTACACCTTATCTATTCACGGGTTGTCACCATGTCGATGCCGGTGTGATAATGTCGAGAACAGGTCGAGACACCCATTGCAGATATTCGAGGCGGGCACTAGTCCTGATCCTAGCAGCTCATCTGATGATGGTGAGAGGAGTACACCAAGTGGCTTGCCTCCTGCAGCCACCAGAGCTAGAAAGAAGAGGAATTCAGATGATGAAGATTTAGATTTTGTCGTTGAGGAAGAGGTGACCTCAAAGCCTAAGAGGAAGGTTGTTGCCAAAGAGCAACAAGGTCAACAAACTAAGAAGGGCACCAGCAAAGTCAAGGAGTCAACTGTTGCTAAGAAGCTGAATTTGGGAGAGGCAGCTGCAAGCAAAGTGAAGAAAACCTCCAAGAGAAAGAGATTAGTGCATGATGATGCAGCAGAAGAGGATGAGGATGAGGAAGCACCCCAGCCTTCTTCTCAGAAGCCAAAGTTCATGGGTGACGCCATTAAGGCTGGAGCCACATCAAAGCCCAAGAAATCTGCTCCAGCTAAGGCAGCTCCAGCAAAGCCTGCTGCCAAGCCCAAGAAGACCATCGAAACATTCCAGCGTCGAAAAGAACAAGGATGATGTGCCACCGGTGAGTCGGATGGTGAAGGACCAGTTTTGCGTAAACTTCGTCCAAAACTGCCACTACATAATGATGCTCATCCACAAGAGAGAATATGAAGGAAAGGAAAGATAGAGGTCTCGGGCTATGGAGACAAACTGACCCATATGCCGTGAGGAGAAGAACTCTTTGTAGATCCCAGATTTCACACCGAGAGCAGCGGGACTTCTATGAGACCGTCTTGATGGACAAGAAGCCCATAGTCGCAGACACAAGATATGTTGATTGGAAGTACATTGACAAATAAGAGCACAGAGATTTCTTTCCACATGTGCATGAAAGTTTCACTTTGCATGTGGTGTTGCAGATTTTGTAGGTCGAAATTGACCAGTTGGAACGATGAAATGATAATGCAATTTTATGCCACAGCTCACTTCTACCCTGATGGAAAGATTGTATGGATGACTGAAGGTCAAAGATTTTCTTCTTCTGTTGAGGAATGGGCAGAAATTCTGAATGCTCCAGTGCAACGAGAAGATGATATTGATGTATATGGGATTCCAAAGAAGAATCATGAATCCATGAAGAACATGTACAAAGAGGTTCCAGCAAAGGATTTGGGAATCTGGAAGCTCGGCTCGATCTACTATCTCGTGCAGGCTTACCTACCACTAATACCATTTCGAGGCATACCTTGATGCCCAAATCTGGAGATCATCGCATGATCGAGGATACTCTATCAACATGCTGCACATACTTGATGAGAAAGCACCTTTCAAGGTGATGGACTTGATGGTAGAGACCATTAAGATGACCTGCGGTGACGTAAAAGGTCATGTGGATTTGCCCGCAGATTCAGATGCTTATCAATGCCAAGTTTGGCACGGGCACGTTCTTGTTGGATAGAGAACATTTACCGTTGCAGCCAGAGCATGAAGACAATGTTGTTGTGATGAATGAGGAGGATCCAACATCTGTTGAAGATCAAGCCAAGATCGAAGCTGCTAAGAAAGCCAAAGTCGACAAGGAAGCAAAGAAGCAGCAGCAGCTAAACCAAAGAGTTTCGGAGAGCAGATTCTTGAAGCTACTCAAAGGATTGAACAACGCTCGCCAGCATTATACAGTCTCGGGAGAGCTTAGAGAGGATTGTTGAGGACAAGATCCACGCTCTGGACGTGAAGTCGATGAAGTGCAAGTGATGTCAACAAGCTCGAGGCGACATTGAGGAAGCAAAGCGGAGAAGGAAGAGCTTATCGTGAGATGCAGGATGACTTAGTCCAGATTCTCAACAACAGATCGCTCCGGTTCCCAAAGGACCCCGATCAGCTGCTATTCGATGGATCGACACCGGGACTACAACTTCGGCACCTCCACAGCCCAAAGAGTTGCTCCTACTCCAGCTCCAGCTCCGGTGACCACTCCTCCAAAGCCAGACATCGGTGAAGTCTTCGCCGATCTTGTCATATCCACTCCGACATCAACCCAGATGGGAGCCGCCAGCAGAGTCCCCAGTGACGCTTAGCTCTATGCTTTTTCGAACTTTTTGGTAACTTGTTGCCAAAGGGGGAGAAATTGTATAGATCATAGGACTTCGAGAGAGAGAGAGTCTTTGTTGTCGCTTTTGCTCTTTCGTTCTTTTGCGGTTTCTTTGAGATACTTTTGGTTTTCGGACATTCAGTGTGTTTGATACTTCGTTTGATTCTACCTTAATGAGTGCTTGGTCGTACTATGCTTTAATGTGTGCTTAATGCTTATCATATGCCATTCCTATCTTGTATGACCATTTACTCATGTCTTGGTGATTGGGTGCATGCTGTTCATTCTTATCATTTTGTGCGCTCCACCAAGATGTATGTGACATGGAAGAGTGACCCATGATCCTAATCGATTGTGCATTTGCATTCAAACGCAAATCTTAAATAATGCACAAATTTGGGGGGAGCTCTTGCTTATCACATACTTCTCAAAGCGACGATATTATTCATTGATTATATCCTTTGTCGAAGCTTTGATCTATATGTTGTCATCAATTACCAAAAAGGGGGAGATTGAAAGTGCAACTAATCCCCGGGTGGTTTTGGTAATTAATAACAACATATATATCATTGAACCAATAGTTACTTGAGAATTATTTCAAAGAGTTCAATGATATGGGTATGGCAAGGGTCAAGAAGTGGACCCCTCAAAATGCTAAGGCAAGCATTGGCAAAAGCTCAAGACTCCATTTTTGGTTTAGTGATCCAAGATCACATTGAGTCCATAGGAAAAGCCAATACTATTAAAAGGGATGAGGTTATGATGATGATCTGGTTGCTCAAGTGCTTAGTGATACATCTCCTAAACTATCGCAACTTTCACCGCCATATACACTCATAAGTAGTCTCGGTCCCACCGATTTTCCAAACTCAGTCACACCGAGATGAACCACCTCAGCCATAAAGCCAAACCCTAGAAAACTCGGATTTTCCGATTCTGAACTCGGTCTCATCGAAAAATGAGTTGCCAAGCTTCTGTAACCTTCTTTCATCAAATCGATGTCACCGAGATGATGAAGTCGGTCCCACCGAAACTGGCATGCTCTTGTCATTGCACGAATCGGACTAACCGAGATTGTATTTTCGGTCCCACCGAAAATCCCAACGTTCACATTATTTGAACTATCGGTCTCACCGAGTTGTCAACTTCGGTCTCACCGAGATTGCTCAAATGTGTGTAACGGTTGGATTTTGTGTGGAGGCTATAAATACCCTCCACCCCTCTTCATTCGTGGAGAGAGCCATCGAGAAAGAACTACCACTCCTACCTTACATTTTCGAGAAGAGAACTACCTACCCTTGTGTTGAGATCAAGTTGCTCCACTCCCACCATATGAAGCTTGATCTCTAGCCTTCCCAAGTTGCTTTCCACTCAATCCTTTCTTCCACCACAGCCAAATCGGTGAGGTGAGTTGAGTGTTGGGGAGATTATCATTTGAAGCACAAGAGCAAGGAGTTCATCATCATCAACAACATCTATTACCTTTTGAGGGTCGTGCCTCCTAGATTGGTTAGGTGTCGCTTGGGAGCCTCCGCCGAGATGTGGAGTTGAACCAAGAAGTTTGTAAGGGCAAGGAGATCGCCTACTTCGTGAAGATCTACCCGAGTAAGGCTAGCCCTCCGTGGGCGTGAGGCCATGATGGAATAGACAAGGTTGCTTCTTCATGGACCCTTCGTGGGTGGAGCCCCGTGGACTCTCGCAGCCGTTACCCTCTCGTGGGTTGAAGTCTCCATCAACGTGGAAGTGCGATAGCACCACCTATCGGAACCACGAGAAAAATCACCGCGTCTCCAAAATTGCGTTTGCTCTTCTCCACCTCTCTTTACTACATGTGCAATTTACTTTCCGCTGCCTATACTCTAGAATTGCATGTGTAGGGTGATGCTTGACTTGATCATAATTGTGAATCTGCCAAAAACTGTTCTTTGTCAAAAGGCAGAATTTTTATATTGTCAAGTAGTCTAATCACCCCCCCTCTAGACATACTTTCGATCCTACAGATTTCTAGAAGAAGAGTTGTATATGATGCAGCCGGAAGGTTTTGTTGATCCAAAAGGTGCTAACAAAGTGTGCAAGCTCCAGCGTTCCATTTATGGACTGGTGCAAGCATCTCGGAGTTGGAATAAATGCTTTGATAGTGTGATCAAAGCATATGGTTTTATACAGACTTTTGGAGAAGCCTGTATTTACAAGAAAGTGAGTGGGAGCTCTGTAGCATTTCTAGTTCTATATGTAGATGACATATTGTTAATTGGAAATGATATAGAATTTCTGGATAGCATAAAGGGATACTTGAATAAAAGTTTTTCAATGAAAGACCTTGGTGAAGCTGCTTATATATTGGGCATCAAGATCTATAGAGATAGATCAAGACGCTTAATAGGACTTTCACAAAGCACATACCTTGACAAGATTTTGAAGAAGTTCAAAATGGATCGAGCAAAGAAAGGATTCTTGCCTGTGCTACAAGGTGTGAAGTTGAGTCAAACTCAATGCCCGACCACAGCAGAAGATAGAGAGAAAATGAAAGATGTTCCCTATGCTTCAGCCATAGGCTCTATCATGTATGCAATGCTGTGTACCAGGGCTAACGTATGCTTAGCAATAAGCTTAGCAGGAAGGTACCAAAGTAATCCTGGAGTGGATCACTGGATAGCGGTCAAGAACATCCTGAAATACCTGAAAAGGACTAAGGATATGTTTCTCGTATATGGAGGTGACAAAGAGCTAGTCGTAAGAGGTTACGTCAATGCGAGCTTTGACACTGATCCAGACGATTCTAAATCGCAAACCGCATACGTGCTTTTATTAAACGGTGGAGCTGTAAGTTGGTGCAGTTCTAAACAAAGCGTCGTGGCGGGATCTACATGTGAAGCGGAGTACATAGCTGCTTCTGAAGTAGCAAATGAAGGAGTCTGGATGAAGGAGTTCATTTCCGATCTAGGTGTCATACCTAGTGCATCGGGACCAATGAAGATCTTCTATGACAATACTGGTGCAATTGCCTTGGCAAAGGAATCCATATTTCACAAGAGGACCAAGCACATCAAGAGACGCTTCAATTCCATTCGGGACAAAGTCCAAGTGGGAGACATAGAGATTTGCAAAATACATACGGATCTGAATGTTGCAAACCCGTTGACTAAGCCTCTCTCACGAGCAAAACATGATCAGCACCAAGACTCCATGGGTGTTAGAATCATTACTATGTAATCTAGATTATTGACTCTAGTGCAAGTGGGAGACTGAAGGAAATATGCCCTAGAGGCAATAATAAAGTTATTATTTATTTCCTCATATCATGATAAATGTTTATTATTCATGCTAGAATTGTATTAACCGGAAACATGATACATGTGTGAATACATAGACAAACATATAGTCACTAGTATGCCTCTACTTGACTAGCTCATTAATCAAAGATGGTTATGTTTCCTAACCATAGACATGTGTTGTCATTTGATTAATGGGATCACATCATTAGGAGAATGATGTGATTGACATGACCCATCCCGTTAGCTTAGCAGTTGATCGTTTAGTATTCTGCTATTGCTTTCTTCATGACTTATACATGTTCCTGTAACTATGAGAATTATGCAACTCCCGTTTACCGGAGGAACAATTTGGGTACTACCAAACGTCACAACATAACTGGGTGATTATAAAGGAGTACTACAGGTGTCTCCGAAGGTACATGTTGAGTTGGCATATTTTGAGATTAGGTTTTGTCACTCCGATTGTCGGAGAGGTATCTCTGGGCCCTCTCGGTAATACTCATCACTTAAGCCTTGCAAGCATTATAACTAATGAGTTAGTTATGAGATGACGTATTACAGAATGAGTAAAGAGACTTGCCGGTAACGAGATTGAACTAGGTATTGGATACCGACGATCGAATCTCGGGCAAGTAACATACCAATGACAAAGGGAACAACATATGTTGTTATGCGGTTTGACCGATAAAGATCTTCGTAGAATATGTAGGAACCAATATGGGCATCCAGGTCCCGCTATTGGTTATCGACCGAGAATGGTTTAGGTCATGTCTACATAGTTCTCGAACCCGTAGGGTCCGCACGCTTAACGTTTCGATGACAGTTTTATTATGAGTTTATAAGTTTTGATGTACCGAAGTTTGTTCGGAGTCCCGGATGTGATCACGGACATGATGAGGAGTCTCGAAATGGTCGAGACATAAAGATTGATATATTGGACGACTATATTCGGACACCGGAAAGGTTCCGGGAGTTTTCGGAGAAAACCGGAGTACCGGAGGGTTACCGGAACCCCCCCGGGAAGTAATGGGCCTTGATGGGCCCTATTGGAGAAAGAGAGGGGCCGGCCAGGGCAAGTGGCGCGCACCCTCCCTGATAGAGGCAAAGGTGTCCCGTCTTTCGATGAGATGGTGGATTTCGCTTTGGTGGAAGTCGACTTTGACGATCCGACTACGAACGTGCGAGGACGTCGCGCCTTAGCAATCGCTAAACCAACTCCGAGAGGTTATTGACCACGCCGGAGCACGATCAACCTGACCACGAGGGTCTATTTCCTGCGAGCAAACGAAGAACAAGCAAGAAACTGAGATTGCAATCTGGATATTGCGAATATAAGATGAAAGCTTTATTGATCAAGGTGGGGTTCTGTGGACGCCTTTGTCCGGTCGTTGAACACAAGCGGCACGTGAAGTTGCAGCTATGGCGAACTTTTGATCTAAACAAAACCCAAGTCTAAACGGTGCCCTAAGGGCTGTATATATGGAGGAAGAGGGGTGAATTTCGTGGCCCTTGGTGGAGGGGTCCAAACTAACCCTATCTCTTGTTTCCCCACACATACGGACTCTAAAAATAGCCTATACTAATGTATTTCGAAATTACATGGGCCTGGCCCAATAATAAGGTGACGAGCACCTAGAATAGCCTATGGACGAATATTATGAAGTGGCATCTTGTATATTTCGTCCAAGGCTTCATGCACTCCTTATGGTGGCTTCAAAGTCCTGAAATCATCACTTGTAACTCCGTTCTTGATCTCCTTGCAAGCCATCAACTCCATGTGTGTTCTTGCTCCAATGTTCATCCTTCTCCAAGCTAGGCCCTTCATTTGTAAGCAAAACAAATGTATCCAATTTAGGCAGCATCATATTCTCATGAACATTAGAATCATTACCAAGAAACGAAAGTACCGGTAATTTAGTTGGCGTCTTGTGAGCTCTAGTAATTGGTCCAGTATGTATAGCAGCAGGGGCTGTGGGTGTAACAATGGTATTGATGTCCTCATCATCCTCCCCTTCTTGAAATGAAGTCGTCCTCGACGGAAGTTCATCTTCCTCACCCAAATATGGCTTCAAATCTGCAATGTTAAAAGTGGAACTAACCCCAAAATCTGCAGGCAGCTCAAGTTTATATGCATTATCATTTACTTTCTCCAACACCTTAAAGGGACCAGCAAGACGTGGCATTAGCTTTGATTTGCGCAAATCAGAAATCTATCCTTACATAAATGTAACCAAACAAGATCTCGGTGCAAACACAACATGTTTTCTACCCTTATCTCCAGCAAGTTTATATTTAGCATTCATACGCTCAATGTTTTCCTTAGTTAACTCATGCATTTTTAAAATCAACTCAGCACGTTCTTTAGCATCAAAATTAACCTTCTCCGAAGATGGAAGAGGCAATAAATCAATAGGTGCACGAGGTAGGAAACCATACACAATTTCAAAAGGGCACATCTTAGTAGTAGAATGCAATGAGCGATTATAAGCAAATTCAATATGAGGCAAGCATTCTTCCCACATTTTCTTATTATTCTTCAAAACAGCCCTAAGCATAGTAGACAATGTTCTATTGACTACTTCAGTTTGTCCATCGGTTTGGGGGTGACAAGTAGTACTAAAAAGTAGTTTAGTCCCCAACTTAGCCCATAAACATCTCCAAAAGTGGCTAAGAAATTTAGTATCACGATCTGAAACAATAGTATTTGGCACACCATGCAAGCGAATAATTTCACGAAAGAACAAATCAGCAACATTAACAAACATCATCGCTTTTATGACATGGTATAAAGTGTGCCATTTTCGAGAATCTATCCACGACAACAAATATGCTATCCTCCCTTCTTTGTTCGAGGTAAACCTAAAACAAAGTCCATAGATATATCCTCCCAAGGAACACTAGGTGCAGCAAAGGCATATATAAACCATGAGGATTGAGTCGTGACTTAGCTTTTTGACATGTAGTGCAATGAGCAACAAAACGCTCAACATCCCGCCTCATCTTTGGCCAAAAGAAATGTGTAGCTAGTATATCCTCGGTCTTCTTCACGCCAAAGTGTCCCATTAGTCCTCCTCCATGCGCCTCCTGCAACAACAAAAGACGAACGGAGCTAGCTGGAATGCATAGCTTGTTAGAACGAAAGCAAATCCATCATTAATGACGAACTTGTTCCATGTTCTACCTTCTTTACAATTCTGCAATACATCTTTAAAATCAGCATCATGCACATATTGATCTTTGATGGTCTCCAAACCAAATATTTTGAAGTCAAGTTGTGAAAGCATAGTATAGCGACGAGACAATGCATCAAGCAATAACATTTTCTTTACCCTTCTTGTGTTTAATGACATAAGGAAAGTCTCAATGAATTCAACCCATTTAGCATGTCTACGATTCAGTTTAGCTTGACTTTTAATATGTTTCAAAGATTCATGATCGAGAATGTATAACAAATTCTTTGGGCCATAAATAATGTTGCCATGTTTCTAAAGTCCGAACAAGAGCATATAATTCTTTATCATAAGTAGAATAATTCAGACTAGGCCCACTCAATTTTTCGTAAAAGTATGCAACAGGTTTGCCATCTTGTAATAACACACCTCCTAATCCAATTCCACTAGCATCACATTCAAGCTCAAAAGTCTTATTAAAATCGGGAAGTTGGAGTAAAGGAGCATGTGTCAACTTAGCTTTCAATACCGTGAAGGCTTCTTCCCATGCGGTACCCCAAACAAAAGGCACATCCTTCTTTGTAAGCTCGTTGAGAGGTGCAGCAATGGTGCTGAAATCTCTCACAAAACGCCTATAGAAACCAGCGAGGCCAAGGAAACTCCTCACTTGTGTGACCGTTTTGGGCTGCGCCAACTCTCAATAGCTTCAATCTTGGCTTTATCAACTTCAATTCCTCGTGGAGTAACAACATAGCCAAGAAAAGATACTCGGTCGGTGCAAAAGGTGCACTTCCCAAGGTTACCAAACAAACGTGCATCACGTAGAGCATTAAAAACAGCACGTAAATGTTCCAAATGTTCTTCCAAAGATTTGCTATAAATCAGTATATCATCAAAATAAACTACCACAAATCGTCCAATGAAAGCACGTAAAACTTCGTTCATTAATCTCATGAAAGTACTAGGTGCATTAGTTAACCCAAAAGGCATGACTAACCACTCATATAATCCAAACTTAGTTTTAAATGCTGTTTTCCATTCATCTCCCAATTTCATACGAATTTGATGGTATCCACTACGCAAATCAACTTTGGAGAATATTGTAGAGCCACTCAATTCATCAAGCATATCATCTAGCCTAGGAATAGGGTGGCGATAACGAATAGTAATATTATTGATGCCTCTACAATCAACACACATACGTGACGTACCATCCTTTTTCGGCACTAGAATAATAGGAACAAAGCACAAGGACTAAGGGATTCGCGTATATAACCTTTGTCGAGCAGCTCCTGTACTTGACGATAATCTCCTTCGTCTCCTCTGGATTGGTGCGGTATGGTGCACGGTTGGGTAATGATGCACGGGAATTAAGTCAATTTGATGCTCAATCCCTCGAATAGGTGGTAATCCGGTGGCACGTCTTGTGGAAAGACGTCGGCGAACTCTGCAAAATGTTAGTGACAGAGGGGCAAAGAGGAAGGCACGTCCTCGAATGAAAATAATGCCTCTTTGCACACAAAAGCATAGCAAATAGATTTGCCAAAATCTAGCTCATCAATATCAGATTTGGTGGCAAGTAAACATGCACTTTTCAATTTAATTTCGAAGCAACGATAGATGGTTTATTATTAGGCTTCATGTGTTGCTCAAATTCTTTTGCCACAATCTGATTTTCACTCTTATTTTCTCTGTTTTGCTTTATTAGCTCTATTAATATCATCTTTCAAAATGGACTCGGAGTCATAGGAAGCAAAGTAATATTTTTATCCTTATGAACAAGAGTATCTTGATTGTTTCTACCATGGTGTACAGAAATTTTATCAAATTGCCATGGTCTACCAAGTAACAAGGAACATGCTTGCATAGGTACCACATCACAATCAACATAATCAGCATATGTAGAGATACTAAAATGCACACTAACAAAGACGTGTTACCTTCACCTTGCCGCTGTTGTTGAACCATTGGATGTAGTAAGGATGTGGATGTGGTCTTGTGGTGAGAGATAGCTTCTCCACCATCTCCATGCTAGCCAAGTTGTTGCAGCTCCCTCCATCTATGATGACTTGAATAGAACGCTCCTTCACAACTCCCTTTGTATGGAACAAATTATGCCTCGATTTTGCTCACTTGTGTAACCTGCACACTCAAAACACGTTGAGCAACTAAACATTCATACTGTCGGCATCTTCAAGCAGCCATGTATTGTGTCTCATGATCAGAATCATCTCCACCGTGTTCCTCATGTGTAATAAGAGCCAAAGTCTCCTCATCATAGTCACTAGCGGACTCATACCCACCATCCTCGTAGCAATCATCACACGCTGAGATTTGCATTCTCTCATAAAATGTCCTCTTCCCTTACAACGACGACAAATAATATCACTTGTGTGCCCTGCTGACGCCATGGAAGAAGAGCTCTGTGCAGGCCCAGCAGGTGTGCTCTTGGCGAGATAGTGGTGGTTGTGCACGCTTTCTTGTATCACGGTTGGAGGTGGCACTGAAGGAGGTGATGGTGCGGTGGAAGTAGATGATGCACGTGGTGTCCATGATGAAGGTCGACTGCGAGAAAAGTTAGTGCGCACCAATGCTCGCCGATCCTGACTTCACGTTCAGCTTTACAAGCAAGATGGAATAAACGAGTGATATTATTATAATCCTTATAGTCTAGAATGGTGCGAATCTCTATTTAATCCACCCGGAAAACGTGCAAGCATAGCTTCATTCTCCTCAACAATACCACATCTAATCAAGCCGGTTTGCAATTCCCGATAATATTCTTCTACTGAATTTTTCCTTGTCTTAAACGCTGCAATTTTTGAAGTAATTCACGTTGATAATATGGTGGAACCCAACGAGTACGCATAGCAGTTTTCAAAGCAGCCCAAGTAGCTGGAACAGATATAATCTACAATGTTAGGACCACCAAACACATGCAAAGCTAGTGAAAGCACAAAGCAAAGACACGAACACGTCTCTCCTCGGGATATTGTAAACATGTAAATCGTTGTTCAGTTTCTAACTCCCAAGTAAGATATATATCAGAACATATCTACCCTCAAATGGTGGAATATTCAATTTCAGTTTAGGGAGGTGGTCATGATCGCGCACTGAGGGGAGCCCTAACATTGCCAATATTTGCATGTGGACGACCGGTGGTTGTGGTGCTGGTGGTTGCACGTAGTTCGATGTTGATCAACCTCATCCTCGTAATCTTCCACATAATCATCCTCGTCGGTACCAGCAGCAGCAGATGAGGAGCCAAAGAAGCACCAACAGCAGATGGCAATGGCACCAGAATTTTGTCTGGCTCAATAGGAACACGCTGAGCTCGTCCATCTTGATTCGGAAGGGGCGAGTTGTTGTCGTGCAGAGGTGCGATAGGTGCAGCGGCGGTGGTTGTGGAAAACGCGCGAGCAATTCATCAAACTTGCTATCAAGCTTTGTTTCAAACGTCTTCTCAATGCCATCTATCTTCTCCATGGCCTCGTCAAATCTGTTTACCACATCTTGCACCGTCCAATCATCATTTCTTTGAAACTTATCATGTAGCTGTTTGTTTGTCGGGTTCTCCCTATCATCTCATCGGCCTGTGTTCCTGCCATGGTTAGCGACAATAGAAACACACAAGAATATGATCCTTCAGACTACTAGGAAGTGGTGGTGGTGGTGTGGTGGGCGGTCACAAATCCGTGAAGCAAATCTCAAATTCTTACCAGTTCTTACCCAGAAAGCGGTGGTGATCGGCAACCGTTGTAGTCAAAACTCTCAAAGCTTGGCTATAGCGATTATTGTGGAGAATCAAACGCACGACGTAGATGTAGGTGGAGCTGGGAAGGCTTATAATATGGTAGCAAAAGGGTCAACAATAATCAAATCGAGAGATGCAAAGTTGAATAAACCCTCAACGACAGATCTTGTCTTTGGTCCTAGGCTAGACCGTGCTAGAGACGCGAGCCTAGAACACTAACAAAATCACGGCGCTGCGTAAACAAAGGAAAAGCACACTCTGATTTTTTTTTTCGCTCTTTTTTTTTTTTTGCGCTTTTTTTTTTTTTTTTGCTTTTTTTTTTTTTTGCGAAAAATCACTATAATGGCGAGTGTCTCAAAACTCTTCCTGTGTCAAACCGACGGGATGGGCACGAAATTTTTCGACCAAAATTTTTTTTTTTTTTTTGCCGGACCCAAAAGCGAAACGGGTCAAAAAACTTTCTATAACGGCGATCGCTCAATACGCTTAGAAACACCTAAAAATAGGATAGCGAGAAAATTTTTATCCCGTGCGTTTTGGAAAATTTTTTCGACCAAATTTTTTTTTTTTGAAACCAACCTCTTCTGTACGGCAAAAGATTGCTGGAATCAAACCTACTCGGACAAGGAAACACGAATCGGAAATTAGATGGATCCCAAAACAAATCTAATATGCAAGGAACTCGGATTGGTGGTGGATATATGGTGGTGGTATATGGCAGCGGTGGTGGTATATGGATACGGATTCAAGCGGTGGCGGATAAGCGGTGGTGGTAGATGGCGAGGCGATGATGATGGTGCGGCGGCGGCGTGACAACTTATGACCGAACTCAAACTCTAAAAGACTAGACTCTAAGACCAAAGAACTCGACACGACGATGCAACCGCAAATTCAACAACGCAAATCTGTAAAAGATTATGCAAAGGCTCGATTGGTTCGGATATGATGACCTAACCCTAATTTTTTTGGCTTTTTCGTGGACTGTAGGTATGAAGAACAGACTCGATCTAAACTACTTAAAACTGTAAAATCTCACCGAGCAACCCGGAAATCTGATACCACTTGATAGAGGCAAAGGTGTCCGTCTTTCGATGAGATGGTGGATTTCGCTTTGGTGGAAGTCGACTTTGACGATCCGACTACGAACGTGCGAGGACGCCGCGCCTTAGCAATCGCTAAACCAACTCCGAGAGGTTATTGACCACGCCGAGCACGATCAACGACCACGAGGGTCTATTTCCTGCGAGCAAACGAAGAACAAGCAAGAAACTGAGATTGCAATCTGGATATTGCGAATATAAGATGAAAGCTTTATTGATCAAGGTGGGGTTACTGTGGCGCCTTTATGCAGTCGTTGAACACAAGCGAAACGCGAAGTTGCAGCTATGGCGAACTTTTGATCTAAACAAAACCCAAGTCTAAGCGGTGCCCTAAGGGCTGTATATATGGAGGAAGAGGGGTGAATTTCGTGGCCCTTGGTGGAGGGGTCCAAACTAACCCTATCTCTTGTTTCCCCACACATACGGACTCTAAAAATAGCCTATACTAATGTATTTCGAAATTACATGGGCTGGCCCAATAATAAGGTGACGAGCACCTAGAATAGCCTATGGACGAATATTATGAAGTGGCATCTTGTATATTTCGTCCAAGGCTTCATGCACTCCTTATGGTGGCTTCAAAGTCCTGAAATCATCACTTGTAACTCCGTTCTTGATCTCCTTGCGCAAGCCATCAACTCCATGTGTGTTCTTGCTCCAATGTTCATCCTTCTCCAAGCTAGGCCCTTCATTTGTAAGCAAAACAAATGTATCCAATTTAGGCAGCATCATATTCTCATGAACATTAGAATCATTACCAAGAAACGAAAGTACAGTAATTTAGTTGGCGTCTTGTGAGCTCTAGTAATTGGTCCAAGATGTATAGCAGCAGGGGCTGTGGGTGTAACAATGGTATTGATGTCCTCATCACTCCCCTTGAGTCTGAATAGGACAAGGAAGGGGCGCCCCTTGCCTTCCCCTCTCCTACTCCTTCCTTCCCCTCCTTCTTGGATTAGAAGGAGGGGAAACCCACTGGAGTAGGTTTCCCCCTCCTAGGGCGCCTCCCCTTAGGCCGCCCCTCCTCCCTCCCTCCTTTATATACGGGGCGGGGCACCCCATAGACACACAAGTTGATCTACGGATCGTTCCTTAGCCGCAGCGGTGCCCCTTCCACCATATTCCACCTTGGTCATATCGTCATGAGTTTAGGAGAAGCCTGCGCGGTAGAACATCATCATCGCCACCACGCCGTCGTCTCGTGGAACTCATCTCCGGAGCCTTTGCTGGATCGGAGGGCGGAGATCGTCATCGAGCTGAAGGTGTGCTGAACTCGGAGGCTCCGACGTTCGGTGCTTGGATCGGTCGGATCGTGAAGACGACGACTACATCAACAAGCGTTAACGCCCGCTTACGCTTCACGAGGGTACGTGGGACGAACACTCTCCCCTCTCGTTGCTATATCATCACCATGATCTTGCGTGTGCGTAGGAAATTTTTTGAAATTACTATGTTCCCCAACAGTTGTAGCATTTAAATTTGCTGCAAGTAAGGTTTATTCACCAATGTTGGGATGGTTTAATGATGAGCATTGTCAATCTTTTGAAATGAATAAGAGCTTCAATTATATGTGCAAACTGAGTTGCAATATTTTCATGCCTTCTACTTGTGCTAATTTTTTGGCTTTAGATTTTATGAACTATGCAAGTTACTCATCTATTCATGTGTCATATATGAAAAAATCAAGGAAAGTAAAAATGGATGACATATACATATACAACATGTACACCTTGTCTCTTTTGTCAGCCACATTTCAGATTAAGCAACGCCGAGGACGGCATTATTTTCAAGAAGGGGAGGATGATGAGGACATGACTACCTTGGATATGACCAAAAATATAGCATACATGCATATTTGTCAGGTGATTTCTAGTGCAAACTATTCAATAATCTATTTATGTTATCCAGTTCGAAAATACTTCACACACTTTTGTGTTTTGCCAAATTGCAGGTGTATGGGACATGGGACATTTGTACAATCCACATATGAAGATAAGGAAGAAAGAGATGTTTATTTGCTGTTCAAAAAGTTCTCTCACGTCACTTTTGGCCCAAGAGAAAATAGAGTCCAAGTCTCTCACGTTCTGGACTCAGATTCGGACTGCACAGACATACCTGACTCAAAACGTCAACAACTTATTCATACAGACTCCGAATTGGGTGATTCTTTTTTTGTTGGAAAGTAGATTTCGTGCTTTTTCCAAACCAATTGGATTCACCTTAAAATTCGTCCGGCGTATTGAGTTATGGACGAAACAATCTGATGCTACAGCAGAATCCGAGTCAAACTACAAGTCCAAAGGTGTTACGTCACCTCCACTTGGGCCCATTGGCCTTGTACGACCTAGGCTTAGTTTTAGGCTGCCTTGGGACGTCCTCCCATCTCCTTGGCCGCCACCCCTTGCTCCTATATAAGTAGATCCATCTAGTAGCTTTTCCCTTGGGTTTTTTTAGATTAAAGTTTGCCATAGCTGCAACTTCGCGTACTTCGTTTGTGTTCAACGACCAGACAAAGGCCTCACAGAACCCCACCTTGATCAATAAAACATTCCTCTTATATTCACAATATCCAGACTGCAATCTCAGTTTCTTGCTTGTTCTTCGTTTGCCTGCAGGAAATAGACCTTCGTGGTCAGGTTAATCGTGCTCCGACGTTGATGAGGACATCAATACCATTGTTACACCCATAGCCCCTGCTGCTATACATACTGGACCAATTACTAGAGCTCGCGCACGCCAACTAAATTACCAGGTACTTTCGTTTCTTGGTAATGATTCTAATGTTCATGAGAATATGATGCTGCCTAAATTGGATACATTTGTTTTGCTTACAAATGAAAGGCCTAGCTTGGAGAAGGATGAACATTGGAGCAAGAACAAGCATGGAGATGATGGCATGCATAAGGGGACAAGAATGGAGTTACAAGTGATGATTTCAGGACTTTGAAGCCACCATAATGAGTGCATGAAGCCTTGGACGAAATATACAAGATGCCACTTCATAAATTTCGTCCAGAGGCTATTCTAGGTGCTTTCGTCACCTTATTATTGGGCCAGGCCCATGTAATTTCGAAATACATTAGTATAGGCTATTTTTAGAGTCCGTATGTGTGGGGAAACAAGAGATAGGGTTAGTTTCGGACCCCTCCACCAAGGGCCATGAAATTCACCCCCTCTTCCTCCATATATACAGCCCTTAGGGCACCGTTTAGACTTTGGGTTTTGTTTAGATCAAAAGTTCGCCATAGTTCCAACTTCGTGTACTTGGTTTGTGTTCAACGACTGGACAAAGCGCGCCAGAACCCCACCTTGATCAATAAAGCTTTCATCTTATATTCGCAATATCCAGATTGCAATCTCAGTTTCTTGCTTGTTCTTCGCTTGCTCGCAGGAAATAGACCCTCGTGGTCGTTGATCGTGCTCGGCGTGGTCAATAACCTCTCGGAGTTGGTTTAGCGATTGCTAAGGCGCGACGTCCTCGCACGCTCGTAGTCGGATCGTCAAAGTCGACTTCCACCAAAGTGAAATCCACCATCTCATCGAAAGACGGGACACCTCTGCCTCTATCAGACGTGGTCAATAACCTCTTGGAGTTGGTTTAGCGATTGCTAAGGCGCGACGTCCTCGCACGTTCGTAGTCGGATCATCAAAGTCGACTTCCTCCAAAATGATAGCCACCATCTCATCGAAAGACGGGACACCTTTGCCTCTATCACTCTGACTGACAAAATTATGACCGTTTTAGTGAACATCTGTCCAATCTATGGCAGTCCTTAAAAGTACTTCATTTTCTCGTGCGCTTTTTGCCTGACTGCCCCAAAATTTCTTGTCCTCTATAGCGGAGATATCGTTTCCACATATATATTGACCGATGCCAGGAATGCCCTTTTATTCTTGGCTTTCACGCGCATTAGTTACAACATACCATCCGGCGAAAACAAGGAGAATATGGCACATAGCCGCTGGATTTTCTTCTATTTACGGCCAAATGAGATTGCCCGGATCATAGAGCATCTGCAGAAAGGTACGTTTGTCCCTACCAAGGAGGCTAATGTCTATAAGCAACATAATCTCTCGAATTTCCTTCAAAAGGAAGTGCCAATGGGTTGGCAAACTTGTCTGAAAAACAGAGACGAATGATGTTCTTTGACTTTCAGGGCCAAAAGTCCTGCTTAAGGCTGAATTTGAGGGTACTCCGAGCCTCCTAGCACAAGCGGGGAGTATTTTTTGAATTCGCATGCTCGCCGCGAGCAGTTTGAGTATTTATGGGTCCGACACGGACTCCGAATGACAAAATCATGACCGTTTTAGTGAACATCTGTCCATTCTATGGCAGTCCTTGAAGGTACTTCATTTTCTCGTGCGATTTTTGCCTGACTGCTCCCAAAATTTCTTGTCCTCTATAGTGGAGATATCGTTTCCACATATATATTGATCGATGCCAGGAATGCCCTGTTGTTCCTGGCTTTCACGCGCATGAGTTACAGCATGCCATCCGGCGAAAAACAAGGAGAATAAGGCATATAGCCGCTGGATTTTCTTCAATTTACTGCCAAATAAGACTGCCCGGATCATAGAGCATCTGCAAAAAGGTACGTTTATCCCTACCAGGGGGGCTAATGTCTATAAGCAACACAATCTCTCGAATTTCATTCAAAAGGAAGTGCCAATGGGTTCAAAAACTTGTCTGAAAACAACGACGAATGATGTTCTTTGACTTTCAGGGCCAAAAAGTCCTGCTTAAGGCCGTATTTGAGGGTACTCCGGGCCTCCTGGTGCAAGCGGGGAGTATTTTCTGGATTCACGCGCTCGCCGCGAGCAGTTTGAGAACTTGTGGGTCCGACACGGACTTCGAATAACAAAATTATGAAAACTTTAGTGAACATCTGTCCAATCTATGGCAGTCCTTGAAAGTAGTTCATTTTCCCGTGCGCTTTTTGCCTGACTGCCCCAAAATTTCTTGTCCTCTATAGGGGAGATATCGTTTCCACATATATATTGATCGATGCTAGTAATGCCATTTTGTTCCTGGCTTTCACGCGGATGAGTTACAACATGCCATCCGGCGAAAACAAGGAGAATAAGGCATATAGCTGCTGTATTTTCTTCGATTTACGGCTAAATGAGATTGCCCGGATCATAGAGCATCTGCAGAAAGGTATGTTTGTCCCTACCAGGGGGGCTAATGTGTATAAGCAACATAATCTCACGAATTTCCTTCAAAAGGAAGTGCCAATGGATTTAGAAACTTGTCTGAAAAACAGCGACGAATGATGTTCTTTGACTTTTAGGGCCAAAAAGTCCAGCTTAAGGCTGAATTTGAGGCTACTATGGGCCTCCTGGTGCAAGCGGGGAGTATTTTTTGGATTCACACACTCGTCGCGAGCAGTTTGAGTACTTATGGGTCCGACACGGACTCCGAATGACAAAATTATGACCGTTTTAGTGAACATCTGTCCAATCTATGGCAGTCCTTGAAAGTACTTCATTTTCTCGTGTGCTTTTTTCCTGACTGCCCCAAAATTTCTTGTCCTCTATCGTGGAGATATCGTTTCCACATATATATTGACCGATGCCAGGAATGCCCTTTTGTTCTTGGCTTTCACATCTGTCCAATCTATGGTGATGTGGACATCAATACCATCGTTACACCCATAGCCCCTACTCCTACATATACTGGATCAATTACTAGAGCTCGCGCACGCCAATTAAATTATCAGGTACTTTCGTTTCTTGGTAGTGATTCTAATGTTCATGAGAATATGATGCTGCCTAAATTGGATACATTTGTTTTGCTTACAAATGAAGGGCCTAGCTTGGAGAAGGATGAACATTGGAGCAAGAACAAGCATGGAGATGATGGCATGCGCAAGGGGTACAAGAACAGAGTTACAAGTGATGATTTCAGGACGTTGAAGCCACCATAATGAGTGCATGAAGCCTTGGACGAAATATACAAGATGCCACTTCATAAATTTTGTCCCGAGGCTATTCTAGGTGCTGCGTCACCTTATTATTGGGCCAGGCCCATGTAATTTCGAAATACATAAGTATAGGCTATTTTTAGAGTCAGTATGTGTGAGGAAACAAGAGATAGGGTTTATTCGGACCCCTCCACCAAGGGCCACGAAATCCCCCCCCCCTCTTCCTCCATATATACAGCCCTTAGGGCACCGCTTAGACTTTGGGTTTTGTTTAGATTAAAGTTCGCCATAGCTGCAACTTCGCGTACTTCGTTTGTGTTCAACGACCAGACAAAGGCGTCACAGAACCCCACCTTGATTAATAAAGCTTTCATCTTATTTTCGCAATATCCAGATTGCAATCTTAGTTTCTTGCTTGTTCTTCGTTTGCCTACAGGAAACAGACCTTTGTGGTCAGGTTGATCGTGCTCCGGCGTGGTCAATAACCTCTCGGAGTTGGTTTAACGATTGCTAAGGCGCGACGTCCTTGCACGTTCGTAGTCGGATCGTCAAAGTCGACTTCCTCCAAAACAATAGCCACCATCTTATCGAAAGACGGGACCCCTTTGCCTCTATCAAGTGGTAACAGATTTCCAGGTTGCTCGGTGAGATTTTACAGTTTTTCGTAGTTTAGATCGAGTCTGTTCTTCATACCTATAGTCCACGAAAAAGCGAACAAAAAAAATTAGGGTTAGTTCATCCTGTCCGAAATAGTCTGAGCCTTTGCATAGTCTTTTCAGTATTTTGCTTTGTTGAATTTGCGGTTGCATCGTCGCGTCAAGTTGCTGGTCTTAGCGTCTAGTCTTTTAGAGTTTCGAGTTCTGTTCACAAGTTGTCATGCCGCCGCCGCATCCATCACCACTACCATATACCACCATCGTCATCACCGCTGCCATATACCACCAACGTCATCACCGCTGCCATATACCACCAACGTCATCACCGCTGCCATATACCACATATTCAGCGCCATCACAATAATCCAAGTCCACCTCCATCAGTGATTCGCCACCAGTCCGTGTTCCACCGCCCTACATATATCCGCCACAAGTCCGAGTTTCCACCAGATTCATCTCCGCCACCAGTCCTAGTCCGAGTCCAGTATTTGTTGGTTTGATTTTGATTCCAAGATCACGCCATACTCGGAGTCGAGACCAAGTCGGACTTCCCAACATCAGTGCCACCCGTACAAGAAAATAGTTCCAGTTTAAAAAAAAAGTGCAAAAAAAAGTCTAGAAAATTCTGGCTAGGCAGTTTTTAGACCATTTGTAGACTTTTTCGAAAAAAAATTGTTGCGGAGCAAAAAAAGAGGAAAAAGAGTGCAAAAAAAGTGCAAAAAAAGAGAAAAAAAAATCAAAGTGTGCTCCTCCCTTGTTTACGTGTCGCGCCGTGATTTTGTTAGTGTTCTAGGCTCGTGTCTCTAGCACGGTCTAGCCTAGGACCAGCACAGTACCGTCGTTGAGCGTTTATTCAACTTTGCTTCTCTGAATTGATTATTGCTGACCTTTTTCCTACCATATTATAAGCCTTCCCAGCTCCACATACATCTACGTCGTGCGTTTGACTCTCCCTGGTAATCGCAATATCCAAGCTTTGAGAGTTAAGGTAACATGTACTGTTCGTGTGCATTTTAGTATCTCTACATATGCTGATTATGTTGATTGTGCATGTTCCTTATTACTTGGTCGACCATGGCAATTTGATAAAAATTCTGTACACCATGGTAGAAATAATCAGTATATGGCAATTTGATAAATTTGCTCATCAAAGCTTGGGGGACAAAAAATATCATCTTCATCAAACATAGCTTCCCCAAGCTTGTGGCTTTGCATATCATTAGCATCATGGATATTCAAGGAATTCATACTAACAACATTGCAATTATGCTCATCATTCCCATATTTTATGCCAAGTATTCAATGTAATTCTTCTTCTAGTACTTGAGCACAATTTTCGTTCCCATCATTTTCACGAAAGACATTAAAAAGATGAAGCATATGAGGCATTCTTAATTCCATTTTTTTGTAGTTTTACTTTATAGACTAACTAGTTCTAAAACAAGAAACAAAAAGATTCGATTGCAAGATCTAAAGATATACCTTCAAGCACTCACCTCCCCAGCAACGGCGCCAGAAAAGAGCTTGATGTCTACTACACAACCTTCTTCTTGTAGACGTTGTTGGGCCTGCAAGTGCACAGGTTTGTAGGACAATAGCAAATTTCCCTCAAGTGGATGACCTAAGGTTTATCAATCCGTAGGAGGCGTAGGATGAAGATGGTCTCTCTCAAGCAACCCTGCAACCAAATAACAAAAAGTCTCTTGTGTCCCCAACACACCCAATACAATGGTAAATTGTATAGGTGCACTAGTTCGGCGAAGAGATGAAGATACAAGTGCAATATGGATGGTAGATATAGGTTTTTGTAATCTGAAATAATAAAAACAGCAAGGTAACTAATGATAAGCGTAAAGCGTAAAGCGGTATTGCAATGATAGGAAACAAGGCCTAGGGTTCATACTTTCACTAGTGCAAGTTCTCTCAACAATAATAACATAGATAGATAATATAACAAGCCCTCAACATGCAACAAAGAGTCACTCCAAAGCCACTAATAGCAGAGAACAAACGTAGAGATTATGGTAGGGTACGAAACCACCTCAAAGCTATTCTTTCGGATCGATCTATAAAAGAGTTCGTACTAGAATAACACTTTAAGACACAAATCAATCAAAACCCTAATGTCACCTAGATACTCCATTGTCACCTCAAGTATCCGTGGGCATGATTATACGATATGCATCACACAATCTCAGATTCATCCAACCAACACAAAGTACTTCAAAGAATGCCCCAAAGTTTCTATCGGAGAGTCAAGAACGTGTGCCAACCCCTATGCATAGGTTCCCAATGTCACGAAACCTGCAAGTTGATCACCAAAACATACATCAAGTATCACATGATATCCCATTGTCACCACAGATAATCACGGCAAGACATACGTCAAGTGTTCTCATAAAAGACTCAATCCGATAAGATAACTTCAAAGGGGAAACTCAATTCATCACAAGAGAGTAGAGGGGGAAAAACATCATAAGATCCAACTACAATAGCAAAGCTCGGGATACATCAAGATCGTGCCATAGAGGGAATACGAGAGAGAACACGAGAGAGAGAGAGAGAGATGGATAGCTACTGGTACATACCCTCAGCCCCGAGGGTGAACTACTCCCTCCTCATCATGGATAGCGTTGGGATGATGAAGATGGCCACGGTGATGGGATCCCCCCGCAGGCGCGGAACGGCTCCGAGAGGTTTTGGTGGCTATAGAGGCTTGCGGCGGCGGAACTCCCGATCTATCTTCTGCTCGGAAGTTTTAGGGTGCGAGGTATATATGGGTGCGCAGTGCGTCGGTGGACCTCCGGGTTGCTCACGAGGTAGGGCGGCGGGGCGCGCCCCCCCTCGTGGGCAGCCCAGATCTCCCCGACGTGCACTCCAAGTTCCCTAGGTTGCTTTCCTTCCAAAAATAACTTCTCTAGTTGATTTAGATCGCTGTTTTGACTCCGTCGATATTCCTTTTCCTCGAAACACTGAAATAGGCATAAAACAACAAATCTGGGCTGGGCCTCCGGTTAATAGGTTAGTCCCAAAAATAATATAAAAGTGGATAATAAAGCCCAATATTGCCTAAAACAGTACATAAAGTAGCATGGAGCAATCAACTATAGATACGTTGGAGATGTATCAACCTACTACTTGGGATTGAAACTTGCCATGCGACATACATTCGTTCCCGCTTATTATACTCGTGATATGATTAAGAAGTTGCAACATTTAAAGCAAGGTAGTGACACCGTAACAACATATTATGATACTTTACAAACTACCTTGTTGTATTCCTCTTTATTAGAAAGTGAAGAAGATTTCATGGATAGATTTTGGGGAGGATTAAACCGTGATATTTAGGACATACTAATTCATGAAGAGTGTTATCCTATGGACCGTTTGTTTCGTCTTGCTTGCAAAGATGAACAGGAAATAAAACGACGTGTTGCCCACAAGGAGAACAAGCGCAAGGAGCACATTCCAAGTGATGGTACGGTTGTTCCTTCCACTGCTATGCGTACTATGACAACCATATCCATTTGTGTGAGGACTACATCACCTCCACCATGTGACACATCACATTTGAGAGTGCCTACATCATCTGAGTCGATCGTAATAGGTCATGACAAAGGTACCGATCTTACACCTCCACATGAGTATGATGCTTGCCTTGTCAATTTAAATGCACCATGCAATGAGCTACCCACTACTTTGATCACACCAGTTATTTTAGAGGACTATGTTGATGATTTGACTTTGCCATGTGCCCAAACAATTTTGAGTGAACCCATTGAGTTAACTATCGATGCAAAAGAATCAAGTGAATCAGGGAATAAATCAGATTTGGATCAAATACGTTTGAAAATAATTGTGCCAATGTTTAATCATTTCGATATGACCTCTAATCTTGATGATGGTTCATCAATGTTGGGATGGTTTAATGATAAGCATTGTCAATCTTTTGATGTGAATAAGAGCTTCACTTATATGTGCAAACTGAGTTGCAATTTTTTCATGCCTTTGACTTCTTGTGATAATATGTTGGCTTTATATTTCACGACTTTTGAAGGGTGCTCTTGTATAACTGTGTCACATGTGCCCCAACTGAGATCAGTGAAAATGGATGGCATATACATATACAACGTGTACACCTTGTCTCTTTTGTTAGCCAGATTTCAGATTAAGCAACGCCGAGGACGGCTTTGTTTTCAAGAAGGGGAGGATGATGAGGACATGGCTACCACAATTACACACATATCCCCTACTGTTTTACCTCTTGGAACAGTTGCTAGAGCTCAGATACGCCAATTAAATTATCAGGTACTTACGTTTCTTGGTAATGTTTCTAGTGTTCATGAGAATATGATGCTGCCTAACTTAGATACATTTGTGTTGCTTGCAATTGAAGGGCCTAGCACGGATAAGAAGGTTGAACATTGGAGCATGGTCAAGAACGGAGATGAAGGTGCGTGCGAAGAGAACAAGAACAAAGGTTCAAGTGGAGATTTTCGGACTTTGAAGCCACCATGATGACATACAAGATGATGGACAAAATATACAAGATGGCCTTTCATAAATTTCGTCCATAGCTTATTATTGGTGTTGCGCCACCTTATTTTGGGCCAGGCCCATGTAATCTATTTTTAGAGTCCATATTATAGGGAAAACGACTTAGGAGGTGTTTTAGTCCCACCTTGCCAAGGGTGGACAAAATCCCCTCTCTTTTCCCTATAAATATAGCCCTTAAGGCATCGTTTAGACTTGGGGATTTGTTTAGTTAAAAGTTAGCCATTGTAACTTTGTGTACCTCGTTTGTGTCCAACGACCAGACCAAGACCGCTTACGGATCCCCACCTTTATCAATACTTCATATATACTCGCAATATTCAGATTGCTTTTATCATATGCTTGCTTGTTCTTCGATTGCTTGCAGGAATAGACCTTCGTGGTCAGGTTGATTGTGCTCCGGCGTGGTCAATAACCTCTCGAAGTTAGTTTAGCGATTGCTAAGGCGCAACGTCGTGCACGTTTGTAGTCGGATCGTCAAAGTCATCTTCACCAAATCGATAGTTATCATCTCATCGAAAGATCGGGACACCTCCGCCTCTATCAATAACTCATGCGCATGAAAGCCAAGAACAAAAAGGCATTCCTGGCATCGGTCAATGTATATGTGGAAACAATATCTCCACTATAGTGGATAAGAAACTTCGGGGCGGTCAGGCAAAAAGCGTCACGGGAAAATGAAGTACTTTCAAGGACTGCCATAGAATGGACCGATGTTCACAAAAACGGTCATAACTTTTTCATTCGGAGTCCTTGCCGGACCCACAAGTACTGAAACTACTCGCGGCGAGCGTGCGATTCCAGAAAATACTCTCTGCTTGCTCCAGGAGGCTCGGAGTACCCTCAAATTCGGCATTAAGCATGAATTTTTGGCCCTGAAAGTGATGAGGACATCAATACCATTGTTACACCCACAGCCCCTGCTGCTATACATACTGGACCAATTACTAGAGCTCGCGCACGCCAACTAAATTACCAGGTACTTTCGTTTCTTGGTAATGATTCTAATGTTCATGAGATTATGATGCTGCCTAAATTGGATACATTTGTTTTGCTTACAAATGAAGGGCCTAGCTTGGAGAAGGATGAACATTGGAGCAAGAACACACATGGAGTTGATGGCATGCAAGGAGATCAAGAACGGAGTTACAAGTGATGATTTCGGGACTTTGAAGCCACCATAAGGAGTGCATGAAGCCTTGGACGAAATATACAAGATGCCACTTCATAATATTCGTCCATAGGCTATTCTAGGTCTTCGCGTCACCTTATTATTGGGCCAGGCCCATGTAATTTCGAAATACATTAGTATAGGCTATTTTAGAGTCCGTATGTGTGGGGAAACAAGAGATAGGGTTAGTTTGGACCCCTCCACCAAGGGCCACGAAATTCACCCCTCTTCCTCCATATATACAGCCCTTAGGGCACCGTTTAGACTTGGGTTTTGTTTAGATCAAAAGTTCGCCATAGCTGCAACTTCACAGCGTGCCGTTTGTGTTCAACGACCGCACAAAGGCGCCACAGTAACCCCACCTTGATCAATAAAGCTTTCATCTTATATTCGCAATATCCGGATCGCAATCTCAGTTTCTTGCTTGTTCTTCGTTTGCTCGCAGGAAATAGACCCTCGTGGTCGTTGATCGTGTTCGGCGTGGTCAATAACCTCTCGGAGTTGGTTTAGCGATTGCTAAAGCGCGACGTCCTCGTGACGTTCGTAGTCGGATCGTCAAAGTCGACTTCCACCAAAGCGAAATCCACCATCTCATCGAAGACGGGACACCTTTGCCTCTATCAAGTGGTATCAGATTTCAGGTTGCTCGGTGAGATTTTACAGCTTTTTCGTAGTTTAGATCGAGTCATTCTTCATACCTACAGTCCACGAAAAAGCCAAAAAAAATTAGGGTTAGGTCATCATATCCGAACCAATCGAGCCTTTGCATAATCTTTTTCGTATTTGCGTTGTTGAATTTTCGGTTGCATCGTCGTGTCGAGCTGCTGGTCTTAGAGTCTAGTCTTTTAGAGTTTGAGTTCGGTCATAAGTTGTCACGCCGCCGCCGCACCATCATCATCGCTCCTGCCATCTACCACCGCCGCTTATCCGCCACCGCTTCGAATCCGTATCCATATACCACCACCGCTGCCATATACCACCACCGCTGCCATATACCACCACCATATATCCACCACCAATCCGAAGTTCCTTGCATATTAGATTTGTTTTGGGATCCATCTAATTTCCGATTCGTGTTTCCTTGTCTGAGTAGGTTTCTGATTCAGCAATCTTTTGCCGTCCGTAGAAGAGGTTGGTTTCAAAAAAAAAAAAAAAAAGAGAGTCCGGAAACCACCCTCCGTTTAGGCCCAAAATTTTCCAAAAACGCACGGGATAAAAAATTTTCTGGCTATCCTATTTTTAGGTGTTTCTAAGCGTATTGAGCCAGTCGCCGTTATAGAAAGTTTTTTTTGACCCGTTTCAGTTTTTGGGTCAGGCGATCAAAAAAAAAAAAATTTGGTCGAAAAATTTTCGTGCCCATCTGTCGATTTGACACAGGAAGAGTTTTGAGACACACGCCATTATAGTGATTTTTCGCAAAAAAAAAAAAAGCAAAAAAAAAAAAAAGCAAAAAAAAAAAAGAGCGAAAAAAAATTCAGAGTGTGCTTTTCCTTTGTTTACGTGCAGCGCCGTGATTTTGTTAGTGTTCTAGGCTCGCGTCTCTAGCACGGTCTAGCCTAGGACCAGACAAGATCGTCGTTGGCGTTTATTCAACTTTGCATCTCTCGATTTGATTATTCTTGACCCTTTTGCTACCATATTATAAGCCTTCCCAGCTCCACATACATCTACGTCGTGCGTTTGATTCTCCCCGTAATCGCTATAGCCAAGCTTTGAGAGTTTTGACTACAACGGTTGCCGATCACCACCGCTTCTTTGGGTAAGAACTGGTAAGAATTTGAGATTTGCTTCACGGATTTGTGACTGCCCACCACACCACCACCACCACTTCCTAGTAGTCTCAGAGGATCATATTTTGTGTGTTTCTATTGCTGCTAACCATGGCAGGAACACAGCCGATGAGACTGATTGGGAGAACGACAAACAAACAGCTACATGATAAGTTTCAGCAAATGATGATTGGACAGGTGCAAGATGTGGTAAACAGATTTGACGAGGCCATGGAGAAGATAGATGGCATTGAGAAGACGTTTGAAACAAAGCTTGATAGCAAGTTTGATGAATTGCTCGCGTTTTCCACAACCACCGCCGGCTGCACCTATCGCACCTCTGCTGAACGACAACAACTACGCCCCTTCCGAATCGGTATGGGACGAGCTCGGCGTGTTCCTATTGAGCGGGACAAAATTCTGGTGCCGCTGCTCTGCTGTTGGTGCTTCGTGGCTCCTCTGCTCTCGCTGCTGCTGGTACCGAGGAGGATGATGAGTATGCGAGGCGATTATGAGGAGGAGGTTGATCAACATCGAACTACGTGCAACCACCAGCACCACAACCACCGGTCGTCCACATGCAAATAATGGCAATGTTAGGGCTCCCCTCAGTGCGAGATCATGACCATCTCCCTAAACTGAAATTGAATATTCCACCATTTGAGGGTAGATATGTTCACGATATATATCTTACTTGGGAGTTAGAAACTGAACAACGATTTACATGTTTACAATATCACGAGGAGAGACGTGTTCCTGCTTGCTGTTTGTGCTTTCACTAGTTTTGCATGTGTTTGGTGGTCCGAACATTGTAGATTATATCCTGTTCCAGCTACTTGGGCTGCTTTGAAAACTGCTATGCGTACTCGTTGGGTTCCACCATATTATCAACGTGAATTACTTCAAAAATTGCAGCGCTTAAGACAAGGAAAAAATTCGTAGAAGAATATTATCGGGAATTGCAAACTGGCTTGATTAGATGTGGTATTGTTGAGGAGAATGAAGCTATGCTTGCACGTTTTCGGGTGGATTAAATAGAGATTCAGACCATTCTAGACTATAAGGATTATAATAATATCACTCGTTTATTCCATCTTGCTGTAAAGCTGAGCGTGAAGTGCAGGATCGGCGAGCATTGGCGCACTAACTTTTCTCGCAGGTCGACCTTCATCATGGACACCACGTGCATCATCTACTTCCACCGCACCATCACCTCCTTGGTGCCACCTCCAACCGTGATACAAGAAAGGTGCACAACCACCACTATCGCCAAGAGCACACTGCTTGGGCCTGCAGAGCTCTTCTTCCATGGCGTCAACAGGGCACACAAGTGATATTATTTGTCGTCGTTGTAAGGGAAGAGGACATTTTTGAGAGAATGCAAATCTCAGCGTGTGATGATTGCTCACGAGGATGGTGGGTATGAGTCCGCTAGTGACTATGATGAGGAGACTTTGGCTCTTATTACACATGAGGAACACGGTGGAGATGATTACGATCATGAGACACAATACATGGCTCTTGAAGATCTTGACGGTATGAATGTTTAGTTGCTCAACGTGTTTTGAGTGTGCAGTTACACAAGTGAGCAAAATCAGAGGCATAATTTGTTCCATACAAAGGAGTTGTGAAGGAACGTTCTATTCAAGCGTCATCATAGATGGAGGAGCTGCAACAATTTGGCTAGCATGGAGATGGTGGAGAAGCTATCTCTCACCACAAGACCACATCCACATCCTTACTACATCCAATGGTTCAACAACAGCGGCAAGGTGAAGGTAACACGTCATTGTTAGTGTGCATTTTAGTATCTCTACATATGCTGATTATGTTGATTGTGATGTGGTACCTATGCAAGCATGTTCCTTGTTACTTGGTAGACCATGGCAATTTGATAAAATTTCAGACACCATGGTAGAAACAATCGATATACTCTTGTTCATAAGGATAAAAATATTACTTTGCTTCCTATGACTCTGAGTCCATTTTGAAAGATGATATTAATAGAGCTAATAAAGCAAAACAGGAGAAAATAAGAGTGAAAATCAGATTGTGGCAAAAGAATTTGAGCAACACATGAAGCCCGATAATAAACCATCTCTTGTTGCTTCGAAATTAAATTGAAAAGTGCTTGTTTACTTGCCACCAAATCTGATATTGATGAGCTAGATTTTGGCAAATCTATTTGCTATGCTTTTGTGTGCAAAGAGGCATTATTTTCATTCGAGGACGTGCCTTCCTCTTTGCCCCCGCTGTCACTAACATTTTGCGGGGAGTTCACGGCGTCTTTCCACAAGGCGTGCCACCGGATTACCACCTATTCGAGGGATTGAGCATCAAATTGACTTAATTCCGGTGCATCATTACCCAACCGTGCACCATACCGTACCAATCCAGAGGAGACGAAGGAGATTATCGTCAAGTACTGTGAGCTGCTCGACAAAGGTTATATCGCGAATCCCTTAGTCCTTGTGCTGTTCCTATTATTCTAGTGCGAAAAAGGATGGTACGTCACGTATGTGTGTTGATTGTAGAGGCATCAATAATATTACTATTCGTTATCGTCACCCTATTCCTAGGCTAGATGATATGCTTGATGAATTGAGTGGCTCTACAATATTCTCCAAAGTTGATTTGCGTAGTGGATACCATCAAATTCGTATGAAATTGGGAGATGAATGGAAAACAGCATTTAAAACTAAGTTTGGATTATATGAGTGGTTAGTCATGCCTTTTGGGTTAACTAATGCACCTAGTACTTTCATGAGATTAATGAGCGAAGTTTTACGTGTTTTCATTGGACGATTTGTGGTAGTTTATTTTGATGATATCTTGATTTATAGCAAATCTTTGGAAGAACATTTGGAACATTTACGTGCTGTTTTTAATGCTCTCGTGATGCACGTTTGTTTGGTAACCTTGGGAAGTGCACCTTTTGCACCGACCGAGTATCTTTTCTTGGCTATGTTGTTACTCCACAGGAATTGAAGTTGATAAAGCCAAGATTGAAGCTATTGAGGTTGGCCGCAGCCCAAAGCGGTCACACAAGTGAGGAGTTTCCTTGGCCTCGCTGGTTTCTATAGGCGTTTTGTGAGAGATTTCAGCACCATTGCTGCACCTCTCAACGAGCTTACAAAGAAGGATGTGCCTTTTGTTTGGGGTACCGCACGGGAAGAAGCCTTCACGGTATTGAAAGCTAAGTTGACACATGCTCCTTTACTCCAACTTCCCGATTTTAATAAGACTTTTGAGCTTGAATGTGATGCTAGTGGAATTGGATTAGGAGGTGTGTTATTACAAGATGGCAAACCTGTTGCATACTTTTACGAAAAATTGAGTGGGCCTAGTCTGAATTATTCTACTTATGATAAAGAATTATATGCTCTTGTTCGGACTTTAGAAACATGGCAACATTATTTATGGCCCAAAGAATTTGTTATACATTTCGATCATGAATCTTTGAAACATATTAAAAGTCAAGCTAAACTGAATCGTAGACATGCTAAATGGGTTGAATTCATTGAGACTTTCCCTTATGTCATTAAACACAAGAAGGGTAAAGAAAATGTTATTCTTGATGCATTGTCTCGTCGCTATACTATGCTTTCACAACTTGACTTCAAAATATTTGGTTTGGAGACCATCAAAGATCAATATGTGCATGATGCTGATTTTAAAGATGTATTGCAGAATTGTAAAGAAGGTAGAACATGGAACAAGTTCGTCATTAATGATGGATTTTGTTTCGTTCTAACAAGCTATGCATTCCAGCTAGCTCCGTTAGTCTTTTGTTGTTGCAGGAGGCGCATGGAGGAGGACTAATGGGACACTTTGGCGTGAAGAAGGCGAGGATATACTAGCTACACATTTCTTTTGGCCAAAGATGAGACGGGATGTTGAGCGTTTTGTTGCTCATTGCACTACATGTCAAAAAGCTAAGTCACGACTCAATCCTCATGGTTTATATATGCCTTTGCTGTACCTAGTGTTCCTTGGGAGGATATATCTATGGACTTTGTTTTAGGTTTACCTCGAACAAAGAAGGGAGGATAGCATATTTGTTGTCGTGGATAGATTCTCGAAAATGGCACACTTTATACCATGTCATAAAAGCGATGATCTTTGTTAATGTTGCTGATTTGTTCTTTCGTGAAATTATTCGCTTGCATGGTGTGCCAAATACTATTGTTTCAGATCGTGATACTAAATTTCTTAGCCACTTTTGGAGATGTTTATGGGCTAAGTTGGGGACTAAACTACTTTTTAGTACTACTTGTCACCCCAAACCGATGGACAAACTGAAGTAGTCAATAGAACATTGTCTACTATGCTTAGGGCTGTTTTGAAGAATAATAAGAAAATGTGGGAAGAATGCTTGCCTCATATTGAATTTGCTTATAATCGTTCATTGCATTCTACTACTAAGATGTGCCCTTTTGAAATTGTGTATGGTTTCCTACCTCGTGCACCTATTGATTTATTGCCTCTTCCATCTTGGAGAAGGTTAATTTTGATGCTAAAGAACGTCTTGAGTTGATTTTAAAAATGCATGAGTTAACTAAGGAAAACATTGAGCGTATGAATGCTAAATATAAACTTCTTTGGAGATAAGGGTAGAAAACATGTTGTGTTTGCACTGGAGATCTTGTTTGGTTACATTTGCGTAAGGATAGATTTCTGATTTGCGCAAATCAAAGCTAATGCCACGTGTTGCTGGTCCCTTTAAGGTGTTGGAGAAAGTAAATGATAATGCATATAAACTTGAGCTGCTCGCAGATTTTGGGGTTAGTCCCACTTTTAACATTGCAGATTTGAAGCCATATTTGGGTGAGGAAGATGAACTTCCGTCGAGGACGACTTCATTTCAAGAAGGGAGGATGATGAGGACATCAATACCATTGTTACACCCACAGCCCCTGCTGCTATACATCTTGGACAAATTACTAGAGCTCACAAGACGCCAACTAAATTACCGGTACTTTCGTTTCTTGGTAATGATTCTAATGTTCATGAGATTATGATGCTGCCTAAATTGGATACATTTGTTTTCCTTACAAATGAAGGGCCTAGCTTGGAGAAGGATGAACATTGGAGCAAGAACACACATGGAGTTGATGGCATGCGCAAGGAGATCAAGAACGGAGTTACAAGTGATGATTTCAGGACTTTGAAGCCACCATAAGGAGTGCATGAAGCCTTGGACGAAATATACAAGATGCCACTTCATAATATTCGTCCATAGGCTATTCTAGGTCTTCGTCACCTTATTATTGGGCCAGGCCCATGTAATTTCGAAATACATTAGTATAGGCTATTTTTAGAGTCCGTATGTGGGGAAACAAGAGATAGGGTTAGTTTGGACCCCTCCACCAAGGGCCACGAAATTCACCCCTCTTCCTCCATATATACAGCCCTTAGGGCACCGTTTAGACTTGGGTTTTGTTTAGATCAAAAGTTCGCCATAGCTGCAACCGCGTGCCGTTTGTGTTCAACGACCGGACAAAGGCGTCACAGAACCCCACCTTGATCAATAAAGCTTTCATCTTATATTCGCAATATCCAGATCGCAATCTCAGTTTCTTGCTTGTTCTTCGTTTGCTCGCAGGAAATAGACCCTCGTGGTCAGGTTGATCGTGCTCCGGCGTGGTCAATAACCTCTCGGAGTTGGTTTAGCGATTGCTAAGGCGCGACGTCCTCGCACGTTCGTAGTCGGATCGTCAAAGTCGACTTCCACCAAAGCGAAATCCACCATCTCATCGAAAGACGGGACACCTTTGCCTCTATCAGAAAGTCAAATAACATCATTCGCCGTTATTTTTCGGACAAGTTTCTGAACCCATCGGCACTTCCTTTTGAAGGAAATTCGAGAGATTATGTTGCTTACAGACATTAGCCCACCGGTAGGGACAAATTTACATTTCTGCAGATGCTCTTTGATTTGGGCAATCTCGTTTGGCCGTAAATTGAAGAAAATCCAGCGGCAATATGCCTTATTCTCCTTGTTTTTGCCGGATGGCATGCTGTAACTCATGCGCGTGAAAGCCAAGAATAAAAGGGCATTCCTGGCATCGGTCAATATATATTTGGAAACATATCTCCACAATAGTGGACAAGAAATTTTGGGGCGGTAAGGCAAAAAGCGTCAAGGGAAAATGAAGTACTTTCAAGGACTGCCATAGAATGGACCGATGTTCACTAAAACGGTCATAACATTGTCATTCGGAGTCCGTGTCAGACCCACAAGTACTCAAACTGCTCGCAGAGTGCGAATCCATAATATAGTCCCCGCTTGCGCGAGGAGGCCCGGAGTACCCTCAAATTCGGCCTTAAGCAGGACTTTTTGGCCCTGCAATTCAAAGAACATCATTCGTCGCTGTTTTTTGAACAAGTTTATGAACCCATTGGCACTTCCTATTGAAGTAAATTCGAGAGATTATGTTGCTTATGGACATTAGCACCCCTGGTAGGGACAAACGTACCTTTGTGCAGATGCTCTATGGTCCACGCAATCTCATTTGGTCGTAAATTGAAGGATATCCAGCGGCTATATGCCTTATTCTCCTTGTTTTCGCCGGATGGCACGTTGTAACTCATGCGTGTGAAAGCCAAGAACAAAAGGGCATTCCTTGCATCAGTCAATATATATGTGGAAACAATATCTCCACTATAGAGGACATGAAATTTTTGGGCGGTCATGCGAAAAGTATCTCGGGAAAATGAAGTACTTTCAAGGACTCCCATAGAATGGACCGATGTTCACTAAAACGGTCATAACTTTGTCATTCAGAGTCCGTGTCGGAACCACAAGTACTCAAACTGCTCGCGGCGAGCGTGCGAATCCAGAAAATACTACCCGCTTGTGCCAGGGGGCCTGAAGTACCCTCAAATTCGGCCTTAAGCAGGACTTTTTGGCCCTGAAAGACAAAGAACATCATTCGCCGTTGTATTTCAAACAAGTTTCTGAACCCATTGGCACTTCCTATTGAAGGAAATTCGAGAGACTATGTTGCGTAGAGACGTTGGACCCCTGGTAGGGACAAACATACCTTTCCGCAGATGCTATATGATCCGGGTAATCTCATTTGGCCGTAAATTGAAGAAAATCCAGCGGCTATATGCCTTATTCTACTTGTTTTCGCCGGATGACATGCTGTCACTCGTGCGTGTGAAAGCCAAGAACAAAAGGGCATTCCTGGCATCAGTCAATATATATTTGGAAACTTTATCTCCACTATAGTGGACAACAAATTTCGGGGCGGCCAGGCAAAAAGCATCACGGGAAAATGAAGTACTTTCAAGGACTCCCATAGAATGGACCGATGTTCACTAAAACGGTCATAACATTGTCATTCGGAGTCCGTGTCGGACCCACAAGTACCCAAACTGCTCGCACCGAGCGAGCGAATCCATAATATAGTCCCCGCTTGCGCTAGGAGGCCCGGAGTACCTTCAAATACGGCCTTAAGCGGGACTTTTTGGACCTGAAATTCAAAGAACATCATTCGTCGTTGTTTTTTGAACAAGTTTCTGAACCCATTGGCACTTCCTATTGAAGGAAATTTGAGATATTTTGTTGCTTATGGACATTAGCCCCCCTAGTAGGGACAAACGTACCTTTGTGCAGATGCTCTATCGTCCACGCAATCTCATTTGGCCGTAAATTGAAGAATATCCAGCGGCTATATGCCTTATTCTCCTTGTTTTCGCCGGATGGCAGGTTGTAACTCATGCGCGTGAAAGCCAAGAACAAAAGGCATTCCTGGCATCGGTCAATATATATGTGGAAACAATATCTCCACTCTAGAGGACAAGAAATTTTGGGGCGGTCAGGCCTAAAGCGTCATGGGAAAATGAAGTACTTTCAAGGAATCCCATAGAATGGACCGATGTTCACTAAAACGGTCATAACATTGTCATTCGGAGTCCGTGTCAGACCCACAAGTACTCAAATTGCTCGCGGCGAGCGTGCGAATCCATAATATAGTCCCCGCGTGCACCAGGAGGCCCGGAGTACCCTCAAATTCGGCCTTAAGAGGGACTTTTTGGCCCTGAAATTCAAAGAACATCATTCCTCGCTGTTTTTTAAACAAGTTTCTGAACCCATTGGCACTTCCTATTGAAGGAAATTCGAGAGATTATGTTGCTTATGGACATTAGCCCCCCTTGTAGGGACAGACGTACCTTTGTGCAGATGCTCTATGGTCCACGCAATCTCATTTGGCCGTAAATTGAAGAATATCCAACGGCTATATGCCTTATTGTCCTTGTTTTCGCCGGATGGCATGTTGTAACTCATGTGCGTGAAAGCCAAGAACAAAAGGCATTCCTGGCATCGGTTAATATATATGTGGAAACAATATCTCCACTATAGAGGACAAGAAATTTTGGGGCGGTTAGGCAAAAAGCATCACTAGAAAATGAAGTACTTTCAAGGAGTCCCATAGAATGGACCGATGTTCACTAAAACGGTCATAACATTGTCATTCGGAGTCCGTGTCGAACCCACAAGTACTCAAACTACTCGCGCCGAGTGTGCGAATCCATAATATAGTCCCCGCTTGCGCCAGGAGGACCGGAGTACCCTCAAATTCGGCCTTAAGCGGGACTTTTTGGCCCTGAAATTCAAAGAACATCATTCGTCGCTGTTTTTTGAACAAGTTTCTGAACCCATTGGCACTTCCTATTGAAGGAAATTCAAGAGATTATGGTGGTTATGGACACTAGCCCCCCTGGTAGGGACAAACATACCTTTGTGCAGATGCTCTATGGTCCACGCAATCTCCTTTGGCCGTAAATTGAAGAATATCCAGCGGCTATATGCCTTATTCTCCTTGTTTTCGCCGGATGGCATGTTGTAACTCATGCGCGTGAAAGCCAAGAACAAAAGGCATTCCTGGCATCGGTCAATATATATGTGGAAACAATATCTCCATTCTAGAGGACAAGAAATTTTGGGGCGGTCAGGCAAAAAGCGTCACGGGAAAATGAAGTACTTTCAAGGACTCCCATAGAATGGACCGACGTTCACTAAAACGGTCATAACATTGTCATTCGTAGTCCGTGTCGAACCCACAAGTACTCAAACTACTCGCGCCGAGCGTGCGAATCCATTAAATACGCACCGCTTGCGCTAGGAGGCCGGAGTGCCCTCAAATTCGGCCTTAAGCAGGACTTTTTGGCCTTGAAATTCAAAGAACATCATTCGTCGCTGTTTTTCGGACAAGTTTCTGAACCCATTGGCACTTCCTATTGAAGGAAATTCGAGAGATTATGTTGCTTATAGACATTAGCCCCCCAGGTAGGGACAAACGTACCTTTGTGCGGATGCTGTATGCTCAACGCAATCTCATTTGGCCGTAAATTGAAGAATATCCAGCGGCTATATGCCTTATTCTCCTTGTTTTCGCCGGATGGCAGGTTGTAACTCATGCGCGTGAAAGCCAAGAACAAAAGGCATTCCTGGCATCGGTCAGTATATATGTGGAAACAATATCTCCACTATAGAGGACAAGAAATTTTGGGGCGGTCAGGCAAAAAGCATCACTGGAAAGTGAAGTACTTTGAAGGACTCCCATAGAATGGACCGATGTTCACTAAAACGGTCATAACATTGTCATTCCGAGTCCGTGTCGAACCCACAAGTACTCAAACTACTCGCGCCGAGCGTGCGAATCCATAATATAGTCCCCTCTTGCACCAGGAGGCCCGGAGTACCCTCAAATTCGGCCTTAAGCGGGACTTTTTGGCCCTGAAATTCAAAGAACCTCATTCGTCGCTGTTTTTTGAACAAGTTTCTGAACCCATTGGCACTTCCTACTGAAGGAAATTCGAGAGATTATGCTGCTTATGGACATTAGCCCCCCTGGTAGGGACAAACGTACCATTGTGCAGATGCTCTATGGTCCATGCAATCTCATTTGGCCGTAAATTGAAGAATATCCAACGGCTATATGCCTTATTCTCCTTGTTTTCGCCGGATGGCATGTTGCAACTCATGCGCGTGAAAGCCAAGAAGAAAAGGCATTCCTGGCATCGGTCAATATATATGTGGAAACAATATCTCCACTATAGAGGACAAGAAATTTTGGGGCGGTCAGGCAAAAAGCATCACTGGAAAATGAAGTACTTTCAAGGACTCCCATAGAATAGACCGATGTTTACTAAAACGGTCATAACATTATCATTCGGAGTCCGTGTCGAACCCACAATTACTCAAACTACTCGCGCCGAGCGTGCGAATCCATAATATAGTCCCCGCTTGCGCCAGGAGGCCCGGAGTACCCTCAAATTCGGCCTTAAGCGGGACTTTTTGGCCCTGAAATTCAAAGAACATCATTCGTCACTATTTTTTGAACAAGTTTCTGAACCCATTGGCACTTCCTATTGAAGGAAATTGGAGAGATTATGTTGCTTATGGACATTAACCCCCCTGGTAGGGACAAACGTACCTTTGTGCAGATGCTCTATGGTCCACGCAATCTCATTTGGCCGTAAATTGAAGAATATCCAACGGCTATATGCCTTATTCTCCTTGTTTTCGCCGGATAGCATGTTGTAACTCATGCGCATGAAAGCCAAGAACAAAAGGCATTCCTGGGAACGGTCAATATATATGTGGAAACAAAATCTCCACTATAGTGGACAAGAAAGTTTGGGGCGGTCAGGAAAAAAGCGTCACGGGAAAACGAAGTACTTTAAGGACTCCCATAGAATGGACTGATGTTCACTAAAATGATCATAACATTGTCATTCGGAGTCCGTGTCGAACCCACAAGTACTCAAACTACTCACGCCGAGCGTGCGAATCCATAATATACTCACCGCTTGCGCCAGGAGGCCCGGAGTACCCTCAAATTTGGCCTTATGCAGGACTTTTTGGCCCTGAAATTCAAAGAACATCATTCGTCGCTGTTTTTCGGACAAGTTTCTGAACCCATTGGCACTTCCTATTGAAGGAAATTCCAGAGATTATGTTGCTTATGGACATTAACCCCCCTGGTAGGGACAAACGTACCTTTGTGCAGATGCTCTATGGTCCACGCAATCTCATTTGGTCGTAAATTGAAGAATATCCAACGGCTATATGCCTTATTCTCCTTGTTTTCGCCGGATGGCATGTTGTAACTCATGCGCGTGAAAGCCAAGAACAAAAGGCATTCCTGGGAACGGTCAATATATATGTGGAAACAATATCTCCTCTATAGAGGACAAGAAAGTTTGGGGCGGTCAGGAAAAAAGCGTCACGCGAAAATGTAGTACTTTCAAGGACTCCCATAGAATGGACTGATGTTCACTAAAACGGTCATAACGTTCTCATTCGGAGTCCGTGTCGAACCCACAAGTACTCAAACTACTCGCGCCGAGCGTGCGAATCCATAATATACTCACCGCTTGCGCCAGGAGGCCCCGAGTGCCCTCAAATTCTGCCTTAAGCAGGACTTTTTGGCCCTGAAATTCAAAGAACATCATTCGTCGCTGTTTTACGGACAAGTATCTGAACCCAATTGTACTTCCTATTGAAGGAAATTCGAGAGATTATGTTGCTTATAGACATTAGCCCCCCTGGTAGGGACAAACGTACCTTTGTGCGGATGCTCTATGGTCCACGCATTCTCCTTTGGCCGTAAATTGAAGAATATCCAGCGGCTATATGCCTTATTCTCCTTGTTTTCGCGGGATGGCATGTTGTAACTCCTGTGCGTGAAAGCCAAGAACAAAAGGCATTCCTGGCATCGGTCAATATATATGTGGAAACAATATCTCCACTATAGAGGACAAGAAATTTTGGGGCGGTCAGGCAAAAAGCGTCACGGGAAAATGAAGGAGTTTCAAGGACTCCCATAGAATGGACCGATGTTCACTAAAACGGTCATAACATTGTCATTCGGAGTCCGTGTCGAACCCACAAGTACTCAAACTACTCGCGCCGAGCATGCAAATCCATAATATAGTCCCCGCTTGCGCCAGGAGGCCCGGAGTACCCTCAAATTCGGCCTTAAGCGGGACTTTTTGGCCCTGAAATTCAAAGAACATCATTCGTTGCTATTTTTTGAACAAGTTTATGAACCCATTGGCACTTCCTATTGAAGGAAATTTGAGAGATTATGTTGCTTATGGACATATTCCCCCCTGGTAGGGACGAACGTACCTTTGTGCAGATGCTCAATGGTCCACGCAATCTCATTTGGCCGAAAATTGATGAATATCCAGCGGCTATATGCCTTATTCTCCTTGTTTTCGCCGGATGGCATGTTGTAACTCATGCGCGTGAAAGCCAAGAACAAAAGGCATTCCTGGCATCGGTCAATATATATGTGGAAACAATATCTCCACTATAGAGGACAAGAAATTTTGGGGCGGTCAGGAAAAAAGCGTCACGGGAAAATGAAGTACTTTCAAGGACTCCCATAGAATGGACCGATGTTCACTAAAACGGTCATAACATTGTCATTCGGAGTCCGTGTCGAACCCACAAGTACTCAAACTACTCGCACCGAGCGTCCGAATCCATAATATACTGACCGCTTGCGCCAGGAGGCCCGGAGTGCCCTCAAATTTGGCCTTATGCAGGACTTTTTGGCCCTGAAATTCAAAGAACATCATTCGTCGCTGTTTTTCGGACAAGTTTCTGAACCCATTGGCACTTCCTATCGAAGGAAATTCAAGAGGTTATGTTGCTTATAGACATTAGCCCCCCTGGTAGGGACAAACTTACCTTTGTGCGGATGCTCTATGGTCCACGCAATCTCATTTGGCCGTAAATTGAAGAATATCCAGCGGCTATATGCCTTATTCTCCTTGTTTACGCCGGATGGCATGTTGTAACTCATGCGCGTTAAAGCCAAGAACAAAAGGCATTCCTGGCATCGGTCAATATATATGTGGAAACAATATCTCCACTATAGAGGACAAGAAATTTTGGGGCGGTCAGGAAAAAAGCGTCACGGGAAAATGAAGTACTTTCAAGGACTCCCATAGAATGGACCGATGTTCACTAAAACGGTCATAGCATTGTCATTCGGAGTCCGTGTCGAACCCACAAGTACTCAAACTACTCGCGCCGAGCGTGCGAATCCATAATATACTCACCGCTTGCGCCAGGAGGCCTGGAGTACCCTCAAATTCGGCCTTAAGCAGGACTTTTTGGCCCCGAAATTCAAAGAACGTCATTCGTCGCTGTTTTTCGGACAAGTTTCTGAACCCATTGGCACTTCCTATTGAAGGAAATTCTAGAGATTATGTTGCTTATAGACATTAGCCCCCCTGGTAGGGACAAACGTACCATTGTGCGGATGCTCTATGGTCCACACAATCTCATTTGGCAGTAAATTGAAGAATATCCAGCGGCAATATGCCTTATTCTCCTTGTTTTCGTCGGATGGCATGTTATAACTCATGCGCGTGAAAGCCAAGAACAAAAGGCATTCCTTGCATTGGTCAATATATATGTGGAAACAATATCTCCACTATAGAGAACAAGAAATTTTGGGGCGGTCAGGCAAAAAGCATCACGGGAAAATGAAGTACTTTCAAGGACTCCCATGGAATGGGCCGATGTTCACTAAAACAGTCGTAACATTGTCATTCGAAGTCCGTGTCGAACCCACAAGTACTCAAACTACTCGCGCCGAGCATGCAAATCCATAATATAGTCCCCGCTTGCGCTAGGAGGACCGGAGTACCTTCAAATTCGGCCTTAAGCGGGACTTTTTGGCCCTGAAATTCAAAGAACATCATTCGTCGCTGTTTTTTGAACAAGTTTCTGAACCCATTGGCACTTCCTATTGAAGGAAATTCGAGAAATTATGATGCTTATGGACATTAGACCCCCTGGTAGGGACAAATGTACCTTTGTGCAGATGCTCTATGGTCCACGCAATCTCATTTGGCCGTAAATTGAAGAATATCAAGCGGATATATGCCTTATTCTCCTTATTTTCGCCGGATGGCATGTTGTAACTCATGCGCGTGAAAGACAAGAACAAAAGGCATTCCTGGCATCGGTCAATATATATGTGGAAACAATATCTCCACTATAGTGGACAAGAAATTTTGGGGCGGTCAGGAAAAAAGCGTCATGGGAAAATGAAGTACTTTCAAGGACTCCCATAGAATGGACCGATGTTCACTAAAACGGTCATAACATTGTGATTCGGAGTCCGTGTCGAACCCACAAGTACTCAAACTACTCGCGCCGGGCGTGCGAATCTATAATATTATCCCTCTTGCGCCAGGAGGCCCGGAGTACCCTCAAATTCGGCCTTAAGCTGGACTTTTTGGCCCTGAAATTCAAACAACATCATTCGTCGTTGTTTTTTGAACAAGTTTATGAACCCATTGGCACTTCCTATTGAAGGAAATTCGAGAAATTATGATGCTTATGGACATTAGACCCCCTGGTAGGGACAAACGTACCTTTGTGCAGATGCTCTATGGTCCACGCAATCTCATTTGGCCGTAAATTGAAGAATATCCAGCAGCTATATGCCTTATTCTCCTTGTTTTCGCTGGATGGCAGGTTGTAACTCATGCGCGTGAAAGCCAAGAACAAAAGGCATTCCTGGCATCGGTCAATATATATCTGGAAACAATATCTCCACTATAGAGGACAAGAAATTTTGGGGTGGTCAGGCAAAAAGCGTCACGGGGAAATGAAGTACTTTCAAGGACTCCCATAGAATGGACCGATGTTCACTAAAACGGTCATAACATTGTGATTCGGAGTCCGTGTCGAACCCACAAGTACTCAAACTACTCGCGCCGAGCGTGCGAATCCATAATATACTCACCCCTTGCGCCAGGAGGCCTGGAGTGCCCTCAAATTCGGCCTTAAGCAGGACTTTCTGGCCCTGAAATTCAAAGAACATCATTCGTCGCTGTTTTTCGGACAAGTTTCTGAACCCATTGGCACTTCCTATTGAAGGAAATTCGAGAGATTATGTTGCTTATAGACATTAGCCCCCCTGGTAGGGACAAACGTACCTTTGTGCGGATGCTCTATGGTCCACGCAATCTCATTTGGCCGTAAATTGAAGAATATCCAGCGGCTATATGCCTTATTCTCCTTGTTTACGCCGGATGGCATGTTGTAACTCATGCGCGTGAAAGACAAGAACAAAAGGCATTCCTGGCATCGGTCAATATATATGTGGAAACAATATCTCCACTATAGTGGACAAGAAATTTTGGGGCGGTCAGGCAAAAAGCGTCACGGGAAAATGAAGTACTTTCAAGGACTCCCATAGAATGGACCGATGTTCACTAAAACGGTCATAACATTGTGATTCGGAGTCCGTGTCGAACTCACAAGTACTCAAACTACTCGCGCCGGGCGTGCGAATCTATAATACTGTCCCTCTTGCGCCAGGAGGCCCGGAGTACCACAAATTCGGCCTTAAGCTGGACTTTTTGGCCCTGAAATTCAAACAACATCATTCGTCGTTGTTTTTTGAACAAGTTTATGAACCCATTGGCACTTCCTATTGAAGGAAATTCGAGAGATTATGTTGCTTATGGACATATTCCCCCCTGGTAGGGACAAACGTACCTTTGTGCAGATGCTCAATGGTCCACGCAATCTCATTTGGCCGTAAATTGAAGAATATCCAGCGGCTATATGCCTTATTCTCCTTGTTTTCGCCGGATGGCATGTTGCAACTCATGCGCGTGAAAGCCAAGAAGAAAAGGCATTCCTGGCATCGGTCAATATATATGTGGAAACAATATCTCCACTATAGAGGACAAGAAATTTTGGGGCGGTCAGGAAAAAAGCGTCACGGGAAAATGAAGTACTTTCAAGGACTCCCATAGAATAGACCGATGTTTACTAAAACGGTCATAACATTATCATTCGGAGTCCGTGTCGAACCCACAAGTACTCAAACTACTCGCACCGAGCGTCCGAATCCATAATATACTCACCGCTTGCGCCAGCAGCCCGGAGTGCCCTCAAATTTGGCCTTATGCAGGACTTTTTGGCCCTGAAATTCAAAGAACATCATTCGTCGCTGTTTTTCAGACAAGTTTCTGAACCCATTGGCACTTCCTATCGAAGGAAATTCAAGAGATTATGTTGCTTATAGACATTAGCCCTCTGGTAGGGACAAACTTACCTTTGTGCGGATGCTCTATGGTCCACGCAATCTCATTTGGCCGTAAATTGAAGAATATCCAGCGGCTATATGCCTTATTCTCCTTGTTTACGCCGGATGGCATGTTGTAACTCATGCGCGTGAAAGACAAGAACAAAAGGCGTTCCTGGCATCGGTCAATATATATGTGGAAACAATATCTCCACTATAGTGGACAAGAAATTTTGGGGCGGTCAGGAAAAAAGCGTCACGGAAAAATGAAGTACTTTCAAGGACTCCCATAGAATGGACCGATGTTCACTAAAACGGTCATAACATTGTGATTCGGAGTCCGTGTCGAACCCACAAGTACTCAAACTACTCGCGCCGGGCGTGCGAATCTATAATATTATCCCTCTTGCGCCAGGAGGCCCGGAGTACCCTCAAATTCGGCCTTAAGCTGGACTTTTTGGCCCTGAAATTCAAACAACATCATTCGTCGTTGTTTTTTGAACAAGTTTATGAACCCATTGGCACTTCCTATTGAAGGAAATTCGAGAAATTATGATGCTTATGGACATTAGACCCCCTGGTAGGGACAAACGTACCTTTGTGCAGATGCTCTATGGTCCACGCAATCTCATTTGGCCGTAAATTGAAGAATATCCAGCAGCTATATGCCTTATTCTCCTTGTTTTCGCTGGATGGCAGGTTGTAACTCATGCGCATGAAAGCCAAGAACAAAAGGCATTCCTGGCATCGGTCAATATATATGTGGAAACAATATCTCCACTATAGAGGACAAGAAATTTTGGGGTGGTCAGGCAAAAAGCGTCACGGGAAAATGAAGTACTTTCAAGGACTCCCATAGAATGGACCGATGTTCACTAAAACGGTCATAACATTGTGATTCGGAGTCCGTGTCGAACCCACAAGTACTCAAACTACTCGCGCCGAGCGTGCGAATCCATAATATACTCACCCCTTGCACCAGGAGGCCTGGAGTGCCCTCAAATTCGGCCATAAGCAGGAATTTTTGGCCCTGAAATTCAAAGAACATCATTCGTCGCTGTTTTTCGGACAAGTTTCTGAACCCATTGGCACTTCCTATTGAAGGAAATTCGAGAGATTATGTTGCTTATAGATATTAGCCCCCCTGGTAGGGACAAACGTACCTTTGTGCGGATGCTCTATGGTCCACGCAATGTCATTTGGCCGTAAATTGAAGAATATCCAGCGGCTATATGCCTTATTCTCCTTGTTTTCGCTGGATGGCATGTTGTAACTCATGTGCGTGAAAGCCAAGAACAAAAGGCATTCCTGGCATCGGTCAATATATATGTGGAAACAATATCTCCACTATAGAGGACAAGAAATTTTGGGGTGGTCAGGCAAAAAGCGTCACGGGAAAATGAAGTACTTTCAAGGACTCCCATAGAATGGACCGATGTTCACTAAAACAGTCATAACATTGTGATTCGGAGTCCGTGTCGAACCCACAAGTACTCAAACTACTCGCGCCGAGCGTGCGAATCTATAATATTGTCCCTCTTGCGCCAGGAGGCCCGGAGTACCCTCAAATTCGGCCTTAAGCGGGACTTTTTGGCCCTGAAATTCAAACAACATCATTCGTCGTTGTTTTTTGAACAAGTTTATGAACCCATTGGCACTTCCTATTGAAGGAAATTCGAGAGATTATGTTGCTTATGGACATTAGCCCCCCTGGTAGGGACAAACGTACCTTTGTGCAGATGCTCTATGGTCCACGCAATCTCATTTGGCCGTAAATTGAAGAATATCCAGCAGCTATATGCCTTATTCTCCTTGTTTTCGTCGGATGGCATGTTGTAACTCATGCGCATGAAAGCCAAGAACAAAAGGCATTCCTAGCATCGGTCAATATATGTGGAAACAATATCTCCACGATAGAGGGCAAGAAATTTTGCGGCGGTCAGGCAAAAAGCGTCACGGGAAAATGAAGTACTTTCAAGGACTCCCATAGAATGGACCGATGTACACTAAAACGGTCATAACATTGTCATTCGGAGTCCGTGTCGAACCCACAAGTACTCAAACTACTCGCGCCGAGTGTGCGAATCCATAATATAGTCCCCGCTTGCGCCAGGAGGCGCGGAGTACCCTAAAATTCGGCCTTAAGCGGGACTTTTTGGCCCTGAAATTCAAAGAACATCATTCGTTGCTGTTTTTTGGACATGTTTCTAAACCCATTGGCACTTCCTATTCAAGGTAATTCGAGAGATTATGTTGCTTATGGACATTAGCCCCCCTGGTAGGGACAAACGTACCTTTGTGCAGATGCTCTATGTTCCACGCAATCTCATTTGGCCGTAAATTGAAGAATATACAGCAGCTATATGCCTTATTCTCCTTGTTTTCGCCGGATGGCATGTTGTAACTCATGCGCGTGAAAGCCAAGAACAAAAGGCATTCCTGGCATCGGTCAGTGTATATGTGGAAACAATATCTCCACTATAGAGGATAAGAAATTTTGGGGCGGTCAGGCAAAAAGCGTCACGGGAAAATGAAGTACTTACAAGGACTCCCATAGAATGGACCGATGTTCACTAAAACGGTCATAACATTGTAATTCGGAGTCCGTGTTGAACCCACAAGTACTCAAACTACTCGCGTCGAGCATGCGAATCTATAGGAGGCGCGGAGTACCCTCAAATTCGGCCTTAAGCAGGGCTTTTTGGCCCTGAAATTCAAAGAACATCATTCGTCGCTGTTTTCGGACAAGTTTCTGAACCCATTGGCACTTCCTATTGAAGGAAATTCTAGAGATTATGTTGCTTATGGACATTAGCCCCGCTGGAAGGGACAAACGTACCTTTGTGCAGATGCTCTATGGTCCACGCAATCTCATTTGGCCGTAAATTGAAGAATATCCAGCGGCAATATGCCTTATTCTCCTTGTTATCGCCGGATGGCATGTTGTAACTCATGCGCGTGAAAGCCAAGAACAAAAGACATTCCTAGCATCGGTCAATATATATGTGGAAACAATATCTCCACCATAGAGGACAAGAAATTTTGGGGCGGTCAGGCAAAAAGCATCACTGGAAAATGAAGTACTTTCAAGGACTCCCATAGAATGGACCGATGTTCACTAAAACGGCCATAACATTGTCATTCGGAGTCCGTGTCGAACCCACAAGTACTCAAACTACTCGCGCCGAGCGTGCGAATCCATAATATAGTCCCGGCTTGCGCCAGGAGGCCCGGAGTACCCTCAAATTTGGCCTTAAGCGGGACTTTTTGGCCCTGAAATTCAAAGAACATCATTCGTCGCTGTTTTTTGAACAAGTTTTCTAACCCATTGGCACTTACTATTGAAGGAAATTCGATAGATTATGTTGCTTATGGACATTAGCCCCCCTGGTAGGGACAAACGTACCTTTGTGCAGATGCTCTATGGTCCACGCAATCTCATTTGGCCGTAAATTGAAGAATATCCAGCGGCTATATGCCTTATTCTCCTTGTTTTCGCCGGATGGCATGTTGTAACTCATGCGCGTGAAAGCCAAGAACAAAAGGCATTCCTGGCATCGGTCAATATATATGTGGAAACAATATCTCCACTATAGAGGACAAGAAATTTTGGGGCGTTCAGGCAACAAGCGTCATGGGAAAATTAAGTACTTTCGAGGACTCCAATAGAATGGACCAATGTTCACTAAAACGGTCATAACATTGTCATTCGGAGTCCGTGTCGAACCCACAAGTACTCAAACTACTGGCGCCGAGCGTGCGAATCAATAATATACTCACCGCTTGTGCCAGGAGGTCCTGAGTGCCCTCAAATTCGGCCTTAAGCAGGACTTTTTGGCCCTGAAATTCAAAAAACATCATTCGTTGCTATTTTTCGGACAAGTTTCTGAACCCATTGGCACTTCCTATTGAAGGAAATTCGAGAGATTATGTTGCTTATTGACATTAGCCCCCTGGTAGAGACCAACGTACCATTGTGCAGATGCTCTATGGTCCAAGCAATCTCATTTTGCCGTAAATTGAAGAATATCTAGCGGCTATATGCCTTATTCTCCTTGTTTCCGCCGGATGGCATGTTGTAACTCATGCGCGTGAAAGCCAAGAAGAAAAGGCATTCCTGGCATCGGTCAATATATATGTGGAAACAATATCTCCACTATAGAGAACAAGAAATTTTGGGGCGGTCGGGCAAAAAGCGACACGGGAAACGAAGTACTTTCAAGGACTCCCATAGAATGGACCGATGTTCACTAAAACGGTCATATCATTGTCATTCGGAGTCCGTGTCGAACCCACAAGTACTCAAACTACTCGCGCCGAGCGTGCGAATCCATAATATACTCACCGCTTGCGCTAGGAGGCCCGGAGTGCCCTCAAATTCGGCCTTAAGCAGGACTTTTTGGCCCTGAAATTCAAAGAACATCATTCGTCGCTGTTTTTCGGACAAGTTTCTGAACCCATTGGCACTTCCTATTGAAAGAGATTCGAGAGATTATGTTGCTTATTGACATTAGCCCCCTGGTAGGGACAAACGTACCATTGTGCAGATGCTCTATGGTCCACGCAATCTCATTTGGCCATAAATTGAAGAATATCCAGCGGCTATATGCCTTATTCTCCTTGCTTTCGCCGGATGGCATGTTGTAACTCATGCGCGTGAAAGCCAAGAACAAAAGGCATTCCTGGCATCGGTCAATATATATGTGGAAACAATATCTCCACTATAGAGGACAAGAAATTTTGGGGTGGTCAGGCAAAAAGCATCACTGGAAAATGAAGTACTTTAAAGGACTCCCATAGAATGGACCGATGCTCACTAAAACGGTCATAACATTGTCATTCGGAGTCCGTGTCGAACCCACAAGTACTCAAACTACTCGCGCAGAGCATGCGAATCCATAATATAGTAGCCGCTTGCGCCAGGAGGCCCGGAGTACTCTCAAATTCGACCTTAAGCGGGACTTTTTGGCCCCGAAATTCAAAGAACATCATTCGTCGCTGTTTTTTGAACAAGTTTCTAAACCCATTGGCACTTCCTATTGAAGGAAATTCGAGAGATTATGTTGCTTATGGACATTAGCCCCCCTGGTAGGGACAAACGTACCTCTGTGCAGATGCTCTATGGTCCACGCAATCTCATTTGGCCGTAAATTGAATAATATCTAGCGGCTATATGCCTTATTCTCCTTGTTTTTGCCGGATGGCATGTTGTAACTCATACGCGTGAAAGCCAAGAACAAAAGGCATTCTTGGCATCGGTCAATATATATGTGGAAACAATATCTCCACTATAGAGGAGAAGAAATTTTGGGGCGGTCGGGCAAAAAGCGTCACGGGAAAACGAAGTACTTTCAAGGACTCCCATAGAATGGACCGATGTTCACTAAAACGGTCATAACATTGTCATTCGGAGTCCGTGTCGAACCCACAAGTACTCAAACTACTCGCGCCGAGTGTGCGAATCCATAATAGACTTACCACTTGCGCCAGGAGGCCCGGAGTGCCCTCAAATTCGGCCTTAAGCAGGACTTTTTGGCCCTGAAATGCAAATAACATCATTCGTCGCTGTTTTTTGGACAAGTTTCTGAACCCATTGGCACTTCCTATTGAAGGAAATTTGAGAGATTATGTTGCTTATAGACATTAGCCCCCTGGTAGGGACAAACGTACCTTTGTGCGGATGCTCTACGGTCCACGCAATCTCATTTTGCCGTAAATTGAAGAATATCCAGCGGCTATATGCCTTATTCTCCTTGTTTTCGTCGGATGGCATGTTGTAACTCATGCGCGTGAAAGCCAAGAACAAAAGGCATTCCTGGCATCGGTAAATATATATGTGGAAACAATATCTCCACTATATATGACAAGAAATTTTGGGGCGGTCAGGCAAAAAGCATCACTGGAAAATGAAGTACTTTCAAGGACTCCCATAGAATGGACCGATGTTCACTAAAACGGCCATAACATTGTCATTCGGAGTCCGTGTCGAACCCACAAGTACTCAAACTACTCGCGCCGAGCGTGCGAATCCATAATATAGTCCCGGCTTGCGCCAGGAGGCCCGGAGTACCCTCAAATTTGGCCTTAAGCGGGACTTTTTGGCCCTGAAATTCAAAGAACATCATTCGTCGCTGTTTTTTGAACAAGTTTCTGAACCCATTGGCACTTCCTATTGAAGGAAATTTGAGAGATTATGTTGCTTATGGACATTAGCCCCCTGGTAGGGACAAACGTACCTTTGTGCGGATGCTCTACGGTCCACGCAATCTCATTTTGCCGTAAATTGAAGAATATCCAGCGGCTATATGCCTTATTCTCCTTGTTTTCGTCGGATGGCATGTTGTAACTCATGCGCGTGAAAGCCAAGAACAAAAGGCATTCCTGGCATCGGTAAATATATATGTGGAAACAATATCTCCACTATATAGGACAAGAAATTTTGGGGCGGTCAGGCAAAAAGCGTCACTGGAAAATGAAGTACTTTCAAGGACTCCAATAGAATGGACCGATGTTCACTAAAACGGCCATAACATTGTCATTCGGAGTCCGTGTCGAACCCACAAGTACTCAAACTACTCGCGCCGAGCATGCGAATCCATAATATAGTCCCGGCTTGCGCCAGGAGGCCTGGAGTGCCCTCAAATTTGGCCTTAAGCAGGACTTTTTGGCCCTGAAATTCAAAAAACATCATTCGTTGCTATTTTTCGGACAAGTTTTCTAACCCATTGGCACTTACTATTGAAGGAAATTCGATAGATTATGTTGCTTATGGACATTAGCCCCCCTGGTAGGGACAAACGTACCTTTGTGCAGATGCTCTATGGTCCACGCAATCTCATTTGGCCGTAAATTGAAGAATATCCAGCGGCTATATGCCTTATTCTCCTTGTTTTCGCCGGATGGCATGTTGTAACTCATGCGCGTGAAAGCCAAGAAGAAAAGGCATTCCTGGCATCGGTCAATATATATGTGGAAACAATATCTCCACTATAGAGGACAAGAAATTTTGGGGCGGTCGGGCAAAAAGCGACACGGGAAACGAAGTACTTTCAAGGACTCCCATAGAATGGACCGATGTTCACTAAAACGGTCATAACATTGTCGGAGTCCGTGTCGAACCCACCAGTACTCAAACTACTCGTGCCGAGCGTGCGAATCCATAACATAGTCACCGCTTGCGCCAGGAGGCCCGGAGTGCCCTCAAATTCGGCCTTAAGTAGGACTTTTTGGCCCTACAATGCAAAGAACATCATTCGTCACTGTTTTTTGGACAAGTTTCTGAACCCATTGGCTCTTCCTATTGAAGGAAATTCGAGAGAATATGTTGCTTACGGACATTAGCCCCCTGGAAGGGACAAACGTACCTTTGTGCGGATGCTCTATGGTCCACGCAATCTCATTTGGCCGTAAATTGAAGAATATCCAGCGGCTATATGCCTTATTGTCCTTGTTTTCGCCGAATGGCATGTTGTAACTCATGTGCGTGAAAGCCAAGAACAAAAGGAATTCCTGGCATCGGTCAATATATATGTGGAAACAATATCTCCACTATAGAGGACAAGAAATTTTGGGGCGGTCAGGCTAAAAGCATCACTGGAAAATGAAGTACTTTCAAGGACTCCCATAGAATGGACCGATGTTCACTAAAACGGTCATAACATTGTCATTCGGAGTCCGTGTCAAACCCACAAGTACTCAAACTCCTCACGCCAAGCTTGCGAATCCATAATATACTCCCCGCTTGCGCCAGGAAGCCCGGAGTACCCTCAAATTCGGCCTTAAGGGGGACTTTTTGGCCCTGAAATTCAAAGAACATCATTCGTCGTTGTTTTTTGAACAAGTTTCTGAACCAATTGGCACTTCCTATTGAAGGAAATTCGATAGATTATGTTGCTTATAGACATTGGCCCCCTGGTAGGGACAAACGTACCTTTGTGCAGATGCTCTGTGGTCCGCAAGTCAATGATATAGACAGATCTCTACTTACGCATGGTAAATTTGGCAAAGCAGAAAAAAGTCTTTCGATCGTATAGATTGACCATTCTAACCAAACAAGCATTACGGGGTCGGCCTAAATAGAAATTAGAATTTCAAGAATCCATAAATGCGGTTCGAAGCAAATTGACTTGGCACAGACTTAGAAATTCACTAATTGCGTGTTTAACTATTAGCATGCTCTTGAGGAGTCCAATACTGCATTAGGAATTGACTTTCAGAACATATCCCTTTTTTGAGCGGATGTCACCATTAATCTATTAAGGAAATTGAAAATATTTGTAACATTGTCCCTTTTTGGGAGCAGTTACCATTGCGGAAATTGGACATATCATTTGGCCGTAAAGTAAATATCTGATATATTCCCTTAGGAAGGATTTTTGGTAATTGGCAATAGCCAATAAAATCCATTCGCTCATAAATGGCAATATACCACGCTAATAAATTGAGCGTTAGGCAACAGCTACTCAAGAAAAGCGAATATCCATTCAATACAAATCACTGCCGGGAAAGTTACCAAATTGCTGGACTTACCTGAAATGAAGATTAATAAATATTGCTTGATACAATCGCCTTCATGAATCAAATTTGGCGTCTGAACAATCTTAACCGTATGGACAATCCTCAACTTTGGACTTTCCGAAGCATTCCTGAAATTAAAGATTGTGCAAGTGACCCATTTTGCATTGATTTTGGAAATTTGGTCGAATTCAAGAAACCTGTAAGAATCTCTTAGGCCATCATGGGATTAGCGGGGAATGAATATCGGCAATGAGCAATATTAAACTGGTCATGAACATGTGATCATCATTGTCGGCAATGCAAATATCTGGAGAATCAGATCCACTTGAAATTGGCGGTTGCTAAGTTTGACCCATTGCTTAGAAATGAAGTATTAAGACTCTGAATGATTGCCGTTCAACTAGCCTCTGCATAGAGGACTAACTATGTCTAAAGCATAGAACGCTGGACTTGAACTATTCACATCTTTAGGCAGATTATTCCTTAACCAATTAGATTACAGCTATGACTTTAATTCGGAAGCAATACTCGAAGCATCGAATTCATTATGGCTGTGAAATACCACTTGGACAAATACCTTTTAGGCGGTGCAAGATTTGGAACTGTAAAGGCCATAACAAAGTCATTGCTGAATGACGATATGCATGGATCTTGATACATAATTAGAGCATTTGACCTGAGGCTGGACCAGATCCATTGAAAAGATTTGCATGGAAAATCATAATATAAGGATCCAATTGCTTTGCACTGAAGGAAACTATTAAGCCTAAGAACAGATTTCTAAATCCAACTGATCAATCCTATATAAAGTCACTTGAACGCATGGATCCTCAATATTCTGGGATATTTGCGAATCATTAGCCCGTGAAATCTCTTTTTGACAGCTTATGTACCATGCATCCATTGAGAAATTGAAGATATCTGAGCAATTCCTTGCTGAGGAAGGCTCATTTGCATATGGCTAAAGGCCCAACATGGATAAATGTGAATATCAGGCTAAATTATTCCCTGATTGAGAGAATTTGAGTGGCATGACCTGGAATGAAGCTTCAAGGATCCCATGAAATTGTAACAAAGTCATGACAACATTTCGGGGGAAACACATTTGAAAATTGGACTGTCAAATCCAAAAAGTCGTTTTAAGGTATACCTGACATTGACCTGCGAACCTGAATTACTCAAATTCAACCTGTCGAATCCTATTTTCAATTGAACCCTGGACTCCTATTGATTGCGATTTTGGCCGAATACCATTATGCCATAGTGAACAGTACGACATTGCATCCATTCGAATTGAATTTGGAACTTAGGAACAACTATAGGATTCCTGTTTGCGGATGATTATGGTACATATCCATGAATAGGACAAAGACATCATGGATTATATTGTAAAAAACACATATGAAACAATGCTTAGCTGTTAGTAAAGCTTCACGGAGAGCAAGAAATTGAACTGATCATACAATATGGCAAAAATTGCTACTGGAAACTTAGGTAACCAATACGCTTGGACTAAACATGTTAAAAGATCCAATTGATGATCGGAACATTCAAACTGCTCATGGTCGAATCAAATATTACTAAGACTTCGAGCAATATCTGGAACTAGCAACTCATATGGATTGCCTGTAGATACCTTGCTGATGCTTTGTCAATCTGAATCAGGACTTTAAATTATGAAATTTACAAGCTATTTTGGTATCTTAAAGCTATCAGGAAATGAATCAATTGCGATGGCATGTACAAACTCATTTGGAATATTTGCAAACAGCAATATCTCTTGGATTGAGACATGAATGAACTATTCCTAAGCGATAGCATAGTTGCTTCGAAGGTCATAGATTGGCGGAACAAAGAAATGCATTTCAGAGCTGGAAACTTCCAACAATGATCGCTTGGCAAGCAAATGACATTGAAGCTCAAGATTTCACTGTAGCAAGGACTAATGTGCTATAAGACACATAGTTAAATACTGTGTGATCCAAGTATAATACTCTTGCAGGACAGTAACTCATTGCTATGAAGCTACCGGCTTAGGCCTATCAAAATTCATTAGGACATTTAGACAAGTTCAGACATTATTGCTATTACATGATTTGGAATGTTCTTAAATTGGGACGATGTCATGTGAGCTGATGGCTACTACATTGGCATAATGAGGCATAGTTATATCCAATATCATTGATTGAGAAATTTGGTATGTGCCTACCAGGAAAGAGGTTTCTAGAATGCCAAGATAATGGATTCATCTCATATATGTATAAATTTACTTGGCAAAATGGTCGGAAAACTGAGAGTGATCTTCAAACTCCAGAATAGATGTCTTAGCGTCATATCTTAGGCCATGTCGACCTAAATTACAATCTGCTATTTGATGAACACATATTAACATTGGCATCGTTGAAATACTAAATTGTCCTAACTTGGCTTTGGAGGAAATTAACAATGTCTATGCTATTTCAAAAATTTCTATTGGATGAATTTCGAGTATATGTATTCATGAACTTGCCCGGTGGATTATGCTTACTGTCATGGCGATATGGCCATTAACTGTCGTAAGAATCAAATTCCATGACACTTGCATCTGTGACATGCCTAAGCGGTTAAATTCTGTGAAGAGAATTAATATCTGTGGACAAAATAAACAATTGGACTCGAAGTCGATAATTGAATATGCCAGAATAGCCCGAGAAATAAGCTACTCAAATGACAATTTCAGGTCAACATTGTTGACTTTGAAGCCATCATCCTATTTAGACAATACCTATATGACCATTACTTGCCATTTCTTGAGCGATTGTGCAGTCCCTAAATGCTATGGATTTAAATGTAAGACATTACGCTGTTTAACTTTAACCATTGCTATCATGAGAATCAAGTTTATTTGTAACTTGCCCCGGAAGGACAAACTTACCTTGGTCGGACTTATGGCACAAATCTCATTTAGCGGTAAATTGAAAATATCAGCGCATTGCCTAATCCTGTAATCGGTGGCAGGCTATATATAGGTACAAAGCCAGACTAAAGGGACTTAAATACGCATGTAGGACATAAAGCTGGAAAGAATACTTGACTGAATGATATCGAAATCTATGGCATCCTGAATAAGTCGCTAAATGCTGCATTCACTCATAAACTATCTTGCGAGATCAATCTAATAATCCGTTTTGGGAAACTTCATAACCTTGCAACGGCTTTTTAGTCAAGACTCATTAAACTGTTTTGACAAGAGTAGAACTGGAATCTAATGGATCTGTAATGATCTTATTGACAATATTGAAATGACTTGCTTTAGGCTTACATATTCTAGGGATGAACGTTCATGGAATATCTTGTGCGACATCATTGGCAAATCTGATGCATAATCAAATCATTGATCCGTATGTGACAATATCAACTGTGAAGCAAAAGATTCATGAATGAATATGGTAAAGGCACATAGGAAAGCATATCTTCATAAGGCCAAAAAGATTGCTGATGAATCAAAGATCAATGTGTCAAGTATCACAAATGAAGCTTGCATCTGAACAAATCTACTTGAACGTGCCCGAGACCAAATTACTAAATCGTGCTTAGATCAAACACTTAAACATTGCTTGAGATGGAGAATTCAATTGATTATAGAACCATTATTGTACATTAGAACATTGATATCCTTGTTGAAACACATTCGACCTATGGCCATATCTGTAAATTGAAAATTATGCTAGCATTTATGTGGCAATACCTTTGGCGAAATGATATATCTAGCTCATGGGACAATTCAATGAATATCTGGAATAGGAATATTTATTGGCGGAACAATATAAAGCGATAGAGGAAATAGGCAAAGCTCGGGAAGTGAAGGAATTTCCAGGATCATAGAATGGTACCAATTATAATATAGGGCACTGTGACTCATAGTCTACTTGAGGGCAATTCACTACGGGTAATGAAACTAAACATTCCTCTGAATTGAACGATCACAGTTCGAAAGTAATGCATTTGGATGCTTTAAGAACTACATATTCGAGCTAGTCCATAAATCGTTGTTAAATGAATTATACCCATGCCACTCCTTGGATTAGTTGTAATATCCTATGCTGAAAGACCTTGTGGCTAGTCAACTATGGGAACTAGAATCATTGACATAGCTATTGAACAAGCTTATTGAAGAAATTCGACAGTAAGTCGACTTATGGCATAGATCTAATCTGGATCACGGAATAACTACTCCGTGAGCTGTACAATAGTACTTCAGGCTGTGCTATACTAGTGGATATCTTTATATCACTTACGAGCTGTTCTTACAGTGATCCATAATGCATCTTTGAAGAAGTTGCATAAACATTGCTGTGTAAGCAATATCATCTCATTGAAATGAAATTAGAACTTATGAATCGGCCCAGAGAAACGTTAGATCTTTGAGTCCCCCTGAGAAGCAAATGATTGCACCAAATTATTCAATATTTGCGTATCATTGCAAATTTATGCATTGAAAGCGATGTTAGCTACGCAATAGAACATGGCCTTCATATTGGGAGAAATTGTGGAAATCCTTAAGATCAAGAATTTAGTGACGAGCGGACAATCATACTTTGATGGAAGTGTAGAACCATTAACTCTACATTGAAGAAATCTAAGATTTATGATCCTTAGCAATGCCCATGTATGAATAATCTGTCGAGACTTATAGACGTATCCTACATTGCTGTTATTTGGATGACATGGCAATTCCATTAGCTTAGTTTAATGAATTCTTAACGAAGTCATTTGGCTTGGACATATTTGCAAAGGAATCAACGGATACCTAAGCATATTTATTGGCGAAATTATGGAAACAATACATTGGAAAGTAGATATTAAGGCATCAAAAGTCGGGCAATAGTAATTCAAGATCCATATTGAGACGATGACAAAGTATTAAACTTCTTATGCGGATTAGATCAAATACCATTGAATCGGTCTTGAATTATACCTTCTGGCAATACCTATACTAAATTGGCACTATTATGACTAAATTAAAGCCTTTGAAAAGTTTTGGACAGTGACCCATTGGCATCTATTAGAAGATTGTGCATTATTCAAGTCAATTTCGTGGAACTTATGCGATCACCTTATTGGACATGATTATATCTATTTGGCAAAGAGATATTGCACTATTGCTCGGATCTCTTGTTATCATATGCATTGGGTAAATCGGTGAAACCAAGAAGGCTTGATGTCAATTTATGTGAAATAGAATACTCATGGTAAAGCAGACAAAATTGGAGGAGGAAACTATCTGAAAGACTCCTATAGGAGTCCATAGCGTCATAGATTAAAAGTCCGTACAAGTATGCCAAACTACTGAGACATTCATGCGGTCGTAAATCTATTTACGGCAAGAACGCTCAATTGGCACTATAGCGGATTTCCTGAAGATTAAACATCATTAATCGCTTGTGGACAAATTTGAACCTTGGCCTGTCCTATGGAAATTATTATGTGTTGTATGTCATTCCCTTTAAAACTACCTTTTTGCGGATGCATCTATGTCACATTCTATTTGGCTGAAATTAAAGCAATCCGTAGACAATATGACCATCTCTGTTTGGATGGCAGTATGTAACTCAGCGTGAAAGATAGACGAAAGTCATGTCAATATGTCATATTGCTAATTGAATATTCCACTAGTGCAATAACATTGTGATTGTCAGGCTCAAAGATGCATCGTGGTATAATCTAAGGATGCCATAAATGGAGATTACTCAGGTCGAACATGGAATTGTACCTCAGACTACAAGGACTAAATTAGCAATGAGCGTGCGAATATATAATTATCTTTCAGAGATCCTAACTTGCCTTAACGTAACGAATTTTTGAAATTCAAATCATTATAGACTGTCTTAGACAATTAACCATTGTGCATCCTTGAACAAATTAGCAAATGATTGGCTTATGCGACATATTACCTTGGGATCATGGTCCTATTCATGCATGCAGAATAACATTTGGCCTAATTCGTAGAATATTCAGATCATTGCTATTTAGACTGATTTCATGGGACAGAACTCATTGGAATGGAAACAGAATCACATAGGCTAATGAGCTCGGTCGACTAAATGGTACATTATGCTGTCATAATGCGAGTCATAAAGATATCGAGCTGCTACAGTTACTCGAATGAAGTCGCGAAGCCATAGAAAATCCTTCGGATGTACTGGTACAAATCTCCATAAGCAGAATTTGCGGTGTGGAAATTAAACATATTATAATTTCGGGAGGCAGTTCCTATATGGACCTAGGAATTGAAGATTTGCTATAGACATTATGTTATTGGACAAATTGAACCTGGCGCACATCCTTAATCGATTTTGGCTGAAGACTAATAGCCACGTTGGAATGGACAAAGTTCTACTGTGGATTCATTGTTAAATTAAGATTCAACTTCAACTTCGATATTGATGGCATTTTCTAATGGACATTAGGAGCAAAATGGCCTTGGACTACTAACTTAGATCCAATAATGCTATATCTGAGGGTACAAGAACTAAGTGTACAGTATTGTACCGTAACATGAATGAATTCGTCTAACCAAGCATTACCTTAAAGTTCTGATGTTTAACTAGACCAATATGTGGACGAATCAAGATGCATTTGGCTGATCGTTTCGGAGAATATGAGATACCTCTGAGGAATCCGACTACGATGATTATTGCATTAAGGACATTTAACCTGTGGAACCAGTGCGAACCTTGGCACTCTGATTGAAAATAATCTTAGGCGATTTGGAGATAGCTCTGTAAGCGCTTTGTGTGCTGATGGCACTAATCATTGCTAATTAAGGAATTCATATGCTGTAAACATATCTCCTTTAGCGAATGATTTTCTGGTAATAGCGCAAGAAAAAGCATTTCAGAGCTCATAAATGGAGATGTACTAAAATCAAATTGATAATTGATCGTTTGGAAGATTTCGAACATGGTGCTCGAACTGAAGGATCAAGTATACAATGGCATCCTAAGCGCATATGCTAGATTCGATGAACCAAAGATCAAATCATTTGCGATCTAAATTCCTCTGGCTGCATAAGACTTAGCGATTGCATGCCTTTGTATGACTGATACATGCATTGTGCTGTTTTGACATGTCTAATCTGATATAAGCAATTGCTATTAGATTGAGCTCGTGGTACTATTGAGCATGCCTGGTAGGCAGCTACTTTATGCGTACTCATGTAAACGTTCTTGTCTAATTGACGAACTATCATGGCATATGCCGAAAATTCTGAGGCGTAAATTTGGGTGGATAAATCATCGGCTTGAAAGCAAGAAAGGCTTCTGGCGTATCATGCTACTATGGAAGTATTCACAGACATAAATGTATGTCGTAAGTAATCTAGGAATGGAGTCTTCAAGGACTCCAAGATTGGACAGTTCTAAACGTATAACTCTTTGGAGTTTGATGCCTAATAGTACACATATCGTCTGAATTGACAAATAGTAGGACCCATGACACGTTGCCTTAAGTTGATATGTGCTGGTGCATGTCCATGAGGAATGCAATGTTAAATTGACTGTCCATAATATGCAACGCATTTATGGGATTCTAGAATTGCTAGGCATCCTTGTAGAAAAGATTCTAATGCGGCATATAGTCAATTGAATTCACATCGGACATTGTAATTATCGGAAATCGGATATCTTAGGACATTGGGGACATTAAAACCAAAGAATTACAACTTGTGCAATTGATGGTCCTGAATCCATAAGCAAGATAATTGGCTGCGCAAAATCATCCTGTTGGAAATGAGTGGCAGTTTCAAGCTCCATTGGGACCTAGATCAAACTACGCCAAACTAGTCATACTAGTGTGAACATTACTCAAATTCGGCACATAAGATCTGATTAGTTGAAGCTCATATGCATCTACTTGGAATTGATACTGATACTTTGCAAGCATCAAAAATTCATGTTCAAGTTGTGAAGACAATCCATACTATGCTGTATTCAGTAAATCGATTTCTTGACTTGCCGATGGGACTCAATATGCTTTGGCTAAGCGGTCATTATTGAAACATCGTACAAATTGAAGAATTCGCCGTCATATCTAAATTTCTCACTTCGAGGCATTGCATAGAATGAGCCCTGATGAAACAGACAATAGAGCTCTAAATGGTCGATTATTGGACGTATAACCACATATGAGGCATAATTTGGTTATACAAGCGTCTGGGACGAGAGTACTATTCAGGATGCACATAGTAAGACAATCTTCTAAGGGTTCATATACATTGCTATATCTTTGAGCCAATAGACAATTTGTGCATGGCGTGAACAAAATATACATGCACGTTGATCGAGTACGAAGTCAAACCAGGCAATTAGTGAGGATTGCTATGTAATCAATAGTCTTCATAAGGTATTGGAGAAGTACCATGGCATTCCTATAGACTCATGTTGCGAGAAGTTGCTATAATAGCGCTGAAGACTCATTCCTATTAGTCAGTCATAAGCATCTTATAAGAATAGCAAGCATTTGACGAAATAGCTAATGACATCTCCTATGTTGAATGATTAAGCCTGCGGAAGTCAGGGAAATAGAAGGTTCATAATCATATATGCCATATGAATGAAACCGTATAGCATCTATGAACGATTGCGAATCTGAAGACAGATTACTCGCAGTAGACATCCTTATTAGGACTTGCATGCGGCTGAAATGTCAAACTATATAATGCAAATTTGGCCGTGTTGAACTTGGAATATTAAACATGATTGGAGGTTAGCCACTAAGACTTCAGGATCCTGTAGGACAAGCACTCAATGAGACTATTGACTTTCGTTATCAGACAATACTGATGAATCCATTTGACTAAGACTCCTTGAGATGGCATTGCTTAATTTCTGGTCGGACATAATGCTGGACTTGGCCAATCAGAATCATTCTGAGATAAATTGTTGAACGATTGCCTTAAAACTAAAATTTCGTGGCATATAAGCAATTTGGTAATTAGTAAGCCATGAGAGCATTGTCATTCTATAGCTGTAACATCAAGTCCTTAGAACGACAATAGTCTGACATCTATGCAAATATCTGAACACAGATATCCTATGCGCGAAGCGAAGCATCTGGCATAAATACTGAAACACTTTCAGCATAGATGACTGGACGACTCCAAGTCTCAAGAATTTCTTGGAGTTCTATGGACCCAATAAATGGACTGCCACGATGGCGATCATAATCCTTAGCCGGTACTAAATGCCGAATAGGATCCGTTCCAAATCATAATACAGTATCATTGCTAAATCATAGACATGCGCTTAGAAGCTGCTTTACAGATACATTATGGAACTCTCCTGGTAGAGAGAACATATTTAGGCTTTGGACATTAACATTAGTGCAATTGAAGAATATCACTTATGAATATGCCTGTTGCATTTGATATGCGAAATGTCAGGCTATGACAGTATTCAGCTACAAGCGATGCTGATTCGTCACTTGATACGATAGGATCTTATCTCGATCTATGCGAAAAAGCTCATGGAAAAAAAATCAGGAAGCATTAAGGTGACGTCTAAATGCATAACTATGTATTATAAATGACAAGATATTTCAGGTTGCAACATGAAGTGCGACGATTAGAGGTATCGACTATGCCATTGCCCGTGCCTAAGACTTATCGGCTAGTCGGATTCTCTAATCGCAAGCTATTGCTGAAATCAATCTAAATTAACGCTTTGGCACTTCTTTGAAGGAATTGAAACTTCAATAGAAGCTTTGTGACAGTAAACTTATCCATGTAAGCATTCATGTCAGCAATTCATTTGAGAAATAAGAATATAGAGTTATCTTTATTCCGTGTGTCGACATGCCGATTGAACATGACCAAAAGCTATTCGGCATCGTAAATATATTGAGCCAATTCTCCACTAAATGACAAGAAATTTTGGGTTCGCAGCATCGGAAGAAATCAAGACTTTGATAATGGATTTCACCATTAGAAGAAATTAGATCATAAAGCTACGGAATATACTTGAAGGATTCCTGAATCACGTTCATCATGCGATTGCGAAATTGATCGTAATATAGCTTCCAGCATGAGCCATGTCCTAAATTGCAATTTGCGCTTGTCTGAGAATAGAAATATTACCTTTTGACAATTGAAATGGAGCACTTTGCTGCTATGAGAAATTTGAGTTAAGCTTCATGGACTTAGCCTGGTTAATGCATTAGCTGAAGCAAAGTCACTATTCAAAATCTAATTAAATATTGGAAACCCTTTCAAGATTTAAATTTGCATGCAAAAAAAACTTCATGGTGCACCAAGTTATGAAAATTGTATATGTCATAAGAAATTTTAAAACGCGTCTTTGAATAAAGGTCTGAAATCAAAAAAATTGGGATGTTTGCATTCAAGGCATAATTGAAGTCGGTGAAAGCCAAGCATACCCGGAAACATGATATCGTTGTGCGGTGCCCTCAAATTCGGCCTTAAGTAGGACTTTTTGGCCCTGAAATTCAAAGAACATCATTCGTCGCTGTTGTTCAAAGAAGGTTCTGAACCCATTGGCACTTCCTATTGAAGGAAATTTGTGAGATTATGTTGCTAATAGACATTAGCCCCCCTGGTAGGGACAAATGTACCTTTGTGCGTATGCTCTATGGTCCACGCAATCTCATTTGACCGTAAATTGAAGAATATCCAGCGGCTATATGCCGTATTCTCCTTGTTTTCGCCGGATGGCATGTTGTAACTCATGCGCGTGAAAGCCAAGGACAAAAGGCATTCCTGGCATCGGTCAAGATATATCTGGAAACAATATCTCCACTATAGAGGACAAGAAATTTTGGGGCGGTCAGGCAAAAAGCGTCGCGGGAAAATGAAGTACTTTCAAGGACTCCCATAGAATTGACCGATGTTCACTAAAACGGTCATAACATTGTCATTCGGAGTCCGTGTCGAACCCACAAATACTCAACTACTCGCGCCGAGCATGCGAAACCATAATATACTCACCGCTTGCACCAGGAGGCCTGGAGTGCCCTCAAATTCGGCCTTAAGCATGACTTTTTGGCTCTGAAATTTAAAGAACATCATTCATCGTTGTTTTTCGGACAAGTTTCTGAACCCATTGGCACTTCCTAATGAAGGAAGTTCGAGATATTATGTTGCTTATTGACATTAGCCCACCTGGTAGGGACAAACGTACCTTTGTGCGGATGCTCTATGGTCCATGTAATATCATTTGGCCATAAATTGAAGAATATCCAGCGGCTATATGCCTTTTTCTCCTTGTTTTCGCCGGATGGCATGTTGTAAGTCATGCGCGTGAAAGCCAAGAACAAAAGGCATTCCTGGCATCAGTCAATATATATGTGGAAACAATATCTCCACTATAGAGGACAAGAAATTTTGGGGCGGTTAGGCAAAAAGCATCACTGGAAAATGAAGTACTTTCAAGGACTCCCATAGAATGGACCGATGTTCAATAAAACGGTCATAACATTGTCATTCGGAGTCCGTGTCGAACCCACAATTACTCAAACTACTCGCGCTGAGCTTGCGAATCCATAATATACTCCCCACTTGCACCATGAGGCCCAGAGTACCCTCAAATTCTGCTTTAAGCGGGACTTTTTGGCCCTGAAATTCAAAGAACATCATTCGTCGCTGTTTTCTGAACAAGTTTCTTAACCCATTGGCACTTCCTATTGAAGGAAATTCAATAGATTATGTTGCTTATGGACATTAGCCCCCCTTGTAGGGACAAACGTACCTTTGGGCAGATGCTCTATGGTCCATGCAATCTCACCTGGCCGTAAATTGAAGAATATCCAACGGCTATATGCCTTATTCTCCTTGTTTTCGCCGGATGGCATGTTGTAGCTCATGCGCGTGAAAGCCAAGAACAAAAGGAATTCCTGGCATCGGTCAATATATATGTGGAAACAATATCTCCACTATAGAGGACAAGAAAATTTGGGGCGGTCGGGCAAAAAGCGTCACGGGAAAATGAAGTACTTTCAAGGACTCCCATAGAATGGACCGATGTTCACTAAAACGGTCATAACATTGTCATTCGGAGTCCGTGTCGAACCCACAAGTACTCAAACTACTCGCGCCGAGCGTGTGAATCCTTAATATACTCACCGCTTACGCCAGGAGGCCCAGAGTGCCCTTATTCGGCCTTAAGCAGGACTTTTTGGCCCTGAAATTCAAAGAACATCATTCGTCGCTGTTTTTCAGACAAGGTTCTGAACCCATTGGCACTTCCTATTGAAGGAAATTCGAGAGATTATGTTGCTTATAGACATTTGCCCCCCTGGTAGGGACAAATGTACCTTTGTGCGGATGCTCTATGGTCCACGTAATCTCATTTGGCTGTAAATTAAAGAATATCCAGCGGCTATATGCCTTATTCTCCTTGTTTTCGCCGGATGGCATGTTGTAACTCATGCGCTTGAAAGCCAAGAACAAAAGGCATTCCTGGCATCGGTCAAGATATATGTGGAAACAATATCTCCACTATAGAGGACAAGAAATTTTGGGGCGGTCAGGCAAAAAGCGTCGCGGGAAAATGAAGTACTTTCAAGGACTCCCATAGAATGGACCGATGTTCACTAAAGCGGTCATAACATTGTCATTGGTCCGTGTCGAACCCACAAGTACTCAAACTACTCGCGCCGGCGTGCGAATCATAATATACTCACCGCTTGCGCCAGAGGCCAGTGCCCTCAAATTGGCCTTAAGCAGGACTTTTGGCCTGAAATTCAAAGAACATCATTAAATCGCTGTTTTTTGAGACAAGGTTACGAACAATTGCACTTCCTATTGAAGGAAATTCGAGAGATTATGTTGCTTATAGACATTAGCCCCCCTGGTAGGGACAAATGTACCTTTGTGCGGATGCTCTATGGTCCACGCAATCTCATTTGGCCGTAAATTGAATAATATCCAGCGGCTATATGCCTTTTCTCCTTGTTTTCGCCGGATGGCATGTTGTAACTCATGCGCTTGAAAGCCAAGAACAAAAGGCATTCCTGGCATCGGTCAAGATATATGTGGAAACAATATCTCCACTATAGAGGACAAGAAATTTTGGGGCGGTCAGGCAAAAAGCGTCGCGGGAAAATGAAGTACTTTCAAGGACTCCCATAGAATTGACCGATGTTCACTAAAATGGTCATAACATTGTCATTCGGAGTCCGTGTGATGTGGACATCAATACCATTGTTACACCCATAGCCCCTACTGTTACATATACGGGACCAATTACTAGAGCTCGCGCACGCCAATTAAATTACCAGGTACTTTTGTTTCTTGGTAATGATTCTAATGTTCATGAGAATATGATGCTGCCTAAATTGGATACATTTGTTTTGCTTACAGATGAAGGGCCTAGCTTGGAGAAGGATGAACATTGGAGCAAGAACACGCATGGAGTTGATGGCATGCGCAAGTGATGAGGACATCAATACCATTGTTACATCCACAGCCCCTACTGCTATACATCTTGGACCAATTACTAGAGCTCATGACGCCAACTAAATTACCGGTACTTTCGTTTCTTGGTAATGATTCTAATGTTCATGAGAATATGATCTGCCTAAATTGGATACATTTGTTTTGCTTACAAATGAAGGGCCTAGCTTGGAGAAGGATGAACATTGGAGCAAGAACAAGCATGGAGATGATGGCATGCGCAAGGGGACAAGAATGGAGTTACAAGTGATGATTTCAGGACTTTAAAGCCATCATAATGAGTGCATGAAGCCTTGGACGAAATATACAAGATGCCACTTCATAAATTTCGTCGAGAGGCTATTCTAGGTGCTGCGTCACCTTATTATTGGGCCAGCCCATGTAATTTCGAAATACATTAGTATAGGCTATTTTTAGAGTCCGTGTCTGTGGGGAAACAAGAGATAGGGTTAGTTTGGACTCCTCCACCAAGGGCCACGAAATTCACCCCTCTTCCTCCATATATACAGCCCTTAGGCGTCGTTTGACTTTGGGTTTTGTTTAGATTAAAAGTTCGCCATAGCTGCAACTTGGCGTGCCGTTTGTGTTGAGCGACCGGACAAAGCGTCCACAGAACCCCACCTTGATCAATAAAGCTTTCATCTTATTTTCGCAATTTCAGTTGCAATCTCAGTTTCTTGCTTGTTCTTCGTTTGCTTGCGGAAGCGAGCATCGTGGTCGAGTTGATCGTGCTCGGCGTGGTCAATAACCTCTCGGAGTTGGTTTAGCGATTGCTAAGGCACGGCGTCCTCGCCGTTCGTAGTCGGATCGTCAAAGTCGACTTCCACCAAAGCGAAATCCACCATCTCATCGAAAGACCGGACACCTTTGCCTCTATCAAGTGGTATCAGATTTCCGGGTTGCTCGGTGAGATTTCTGATTTTTCGTAGTTTAGATCGAGTCATTCTTCATACCTATAGTCCACGAAAAAGCCAAAAATTTAGGGTTAGTTCATCCCGTCCGAACCAATCTGAGCCTTTGCATAATCTTTTACGTATTTGCTTTGTTGAATTTGCGGTTGCATCGTCGTGTCAAGTTCTTTGGTCTTAGCGTCTAGTCTTTTAGAGTTTGAGTTACTGTTCACATGTTGTCACGTCGCGCTGCCATATACCACCACCACATATTCACAGCCAATCCGAATCCATATCGCCACCACATATCTGCCGCCATCACGCCCATCCGAGTCCACCGCAACATATATCCGCCACCGGTCCGAGTTCCACAGATTCATCTCCGCCACCGATCCGAGTTCCACGGACTCATCTCCGCCACCAGTCCGAGTTCCACAGATTCATCTCCGCCACCGGTCCTAGTCCGAGTCCGATAATTGTTGCATTGTTCTCGATTTCCAGATCACGCTATACTCCGAGTCGTGACGAGAGGACTCCCCAACTTCAAGCCATCTGCGGAAGAAAAATAGTTCGGTTTCAAAAAAAAACTAAGTCTGGAAAATTCTGGCTAGGCAGTTTTAGACCATTTGTAGACTTTTCGAAAAAAATTTGTTTGAGAAAAAAAAAATAAAGAGGAAAAAAGTGCAAAAAAAAAAAAAAGAGAAAAAAATTCAGAGTGTGCTTCTCCCTTGTTTACGTGCAGCGCCGTTATTTTGTTAGTGTTCTAGGCTCACGTCTCTATGCGGTCTAGCCTAGGACCAACCTGATACCGTCGTTGAGTGTTTATTCAACTTTGCATCTCTGAATTGATTATTCTTGACCTTTTTGCTACCATATTATAAGCCTTCAGCTCCACATACATCTCGTCGTGCGTTTAATTCTCCCAGTAATCGCTATATCCAAGCTTTGAGAGTTTTGACTACAGCGGTTGCCGATCACCACCTCTTCTTTGGGTAGGCTGGTAAGAATTTGAGATTTGCTTGCGGGTTTGTGGTACACCACCACCACTTCTTAGTAGTTTGTAGGATCATATTCTTGTGTGTTTCTATTTGCTGCTAACCATGGTAGGATCACAAGCCGGCGAGACTGATTGGGAGAACGACGAACAAACAGCTACATGATAAGTTTCAGCAAATGATGATTGGACAGGTGCAAGATGTGCTAAACAGATTTGACGAGGCCATGGAGAAGATAGATGGCATTGAGAAGATGTTTGAAACAAAGCTTGATAGCAAGTTTGATGAATTGCTGTACGTTTTCCACAACCACCGCCGGCTGCACCTATCGCACCTCTGCAGCGACAACAACTCGCCCCTTCCGAATCGGTATGGGCGAGCTCAGCGTGTTCCTATTGAGCAGGACAAAATTCTGGTGCGCTGCTCTGCTGTTGGTGCTTCTTTGGCTCTGCTATCTGCTGCTCTGCTGGTCTTGAGGAAGATGATTATGTGGGAGATTACGAGGATGAGGTAGATCAACATCGAACTACGTGCAACCACCAGCACCACAACCACCGGTCGTCCACATGCAAATAATGGCAATGTTAGGGCTCCCCTCAGTGCGAGATCATGACCATCTCCTAAACTGAAATTAAATATTCCACCATTTGAGGGTAGATATGTTCACGATATATATCTTACTTGGGAGTTAGAAACTGAACAACGATTTACATGTTTACTATATCACGAGGAGAGGCGTGTTCTGCTGCTTTGTTTGTGCTTTCACTAGCTTTGCATGTGTTTGGTGGTCGAACATTGTAGATTATATCTGTTCCAGCTACTTGGGCTGCTTTGAAAACTGCTATGCGTGCTCGATGGGTTCCACCATATTATCAACGTGAATTACTTCAAAAATTGCAGCGCTTAAGACAAGGTAAAACTTACGTAGAAGAATATTATCGGGAATTACAAACTGGCTTGATTAGATGTGGTATTGTTGAGGAGAATGAAGCTATGCTTGCGTTTTACGGGTGGATTAAATAGAGATATTCAGACCATTCTAGACTATAAGGATTATAATAATATCACTCGTTTATTCCATCTTGCTTGTAAAGCTGAGCGTGAAGTGCAGGATCGGCGGGCATTGGCGGCGCACTAACTTTTCTGCAGTCGACCTTCATCATGGACACCACGTGCATCATCTACTTCCTTTGCACCATCACCTCCTTCATGTGCCACCTCCAACGTGATACAAGAATGCAGGCACAACCACCACTATCGCCAAGAGCACACTGCCGGGCCTGCAGATCTCTTCTTCTTCCATGGCGTCAGCAGGGCACACAAGTGATATTATTTGTCGTCGTTGTAAGGGAAGAGGACATTTCTTGAGAGAATGCAAATCTCAGCGTATGATGATTGCTCACGAGGATGGTGGGTATGAGTCCGCTAGTGACTATGATGAGGAGACTTTGGCTCTTATTACACATGAGGAACACGGTGGAGATGATTACGATCATGAGACACAATACATGGCTGCTGAAGATCTTGTGGTATGAATGTTTAGTTGCTCAATGTGTTTTGAGTGTGCAGGTTACACAAGCTGAGCAAAATCAGAGGCATAATTTGTTCCATACAAAGGGAGTTGTGAAGGAGCGTTCTATTAGCGTCATCATAGATGGAGGAGCTGCAACAACTTGGCTAGCATGGAGATGGTGGAGAAGCTATCTCTCACCACAAGACCACATCCACATCCTTACTACATCCAATGGTTCAACAACAGCGGCTAGGTTAAGGTAACACGTCTTTGTTAGTGTGCATTTTAGTATCTCTACATATGCTGATTATGTTGATTGTGATGTGGTACCTATGCAAGCATGTTCCTTGTTACTTGGTAGACCATGGCAATTTGATAAAATTACATACACCATGGTAGAAACAATCAGTATACTCTTGTTCATAAGGATAAAAATATTACTTTGCTTCCTATGACTCTGAGTCCATTTTGAAAGATGATATGAATAGAGCTAATAAAGAAAAACAGGAGAAAAATAAGAGTGAAAATCAGATTGTGGCAAAAGAATTTGAGCGACACATGAAGCCTAATAATAAACCATCTCTGTTGCTTCTAAAATTAAATTGAAAAGTGCATGTTTACTTGCCACCAAATCTGATATTGATGAGCTAGATTTTAGCAAATCTATTTGCTATGCTTTTGTGTGCAAAGAGGCATTATTTTCATTCGAGGGCGTGCCTTCCTCTTTGCCCCTCTTTGTCACTAACATTTTGCGGGGAGTTGGCGTCTTTCCACAAGGCGTGCCACCGGATTACCACCTATTCGAGGATTGAGCATCAAATTGACTTAATTCCCGTGCATCATTACCAACCGTGCACCATACCGTACCAATCCGGAGGAGGCGAAGGAGATTATCGTCAAGTCGGAGCTGCTCGACAAAGCTTATATCGCGAATCCCTTAGTCCTTGTCTTTGTTCCTATTATTCTAGTGCGAAAAAGGATGGTACGTCACGTATGTGTGTTGATTGTAGAGGCATTAATAATATTACTATTCGTTATCGTCACCCTATTCCTAGGCTAGATGATATGCTTGAGGAATTGAGTGGCTCTACAATATTCTCCAATGTTGATTTGCGTAGTGGATACCATCAAATTCGTATGAAATTGGGAGATGAATGGAAAACAGCATTTAAAACTAAGTTTGGATTATATGAGTGGTTAGTCATGCCTTTTGGGTTAACTAATGCACCTAGTACTTTCATGAGATTAATGAGCGAAGTTTTCGTGCTTTCATTGGACGATTTGTGGTAGTCTATTTTGATGATATCTTGATTTATAGCAAATCTTTGGAAGAACATTTGGAACATTCGTGCTGTTTTTAATGCTCTCGTGATGCGCGTTTGTTTGGTAACCTTGGGAAGTGCACCTTTTGCACCGACCGAGTATCTTTTCTTGGCTATGTTGTTACTCCACGAGGAATTGAAGTTGATAAAGCCAAGATTGAAGCTATTGAGAGTTGGTCGCATCCCAAAGCGGTCACACAAGTGAGGAGTTTCCTTGGCCTCGCTGGTTTCTATAGGCGTTTTGTGAGAGATTTCAGCACCATTGCTGCACCTCTCAACGAGCTTACAAAGAAGGATGTGCCTTTTGTTTGGGGTACCGCATGGGAAGAAGCCTTCACGGTGTTGAAAGATAAGTTGACACATGCTCCTTTACTCCAACTTCTGATTTTAATAAAATTTTGAGCTTGAATGTGGCGCTAGTGGAATTGGATTAGGAGGTGTGTTATTACAAGATGGCAAACCTGTTGCATACTTTTACGAAAAATTGAGTGGGCCTAGTCTGAATTATTCTACTTATGATAAATAATTATATGCTCTTGTTAGGACTTTAGAAACATGGCAACATTATTTATGGCCCAAAGAATTTGTTATACATTACGATCATGAATCTTTGAAACATATTAAAAGTCAAGCTAAACTGAATCGTAGACATGCTAAATGGGTTATTTCATTGAGACTTTCCCTTATGTCATTAAACACAAGAAGGGTAAAGAAAATGTTATTGCCGATGCATTGTCTAAATAAGCTATACTATGCTTTCACAACTTGACTTCAAAATATTTGGTTTGGAGACCATCAAAGATCAATATGTGCATGATGCTGATTTTAAAGATGTATTGCAGCATTGTAAAGAAGGAAGAACATGGAACAAGTTTGTCGTTAATGATGGATTTGTGTTCGTGCTAACAAGCTATGCATTCCAGCTAGCTCCGTTAGTCTTTTGTTGTTGCGGGAGGCGCATGGAGGAGGACTAATGGGACACTTTGGCGTGAAGAAGGCGGAGGGCGTACTTGCTACACATTTCTTTTGGCCAAAGATGAGACAGGATGTTGGCGTTTTATTGCTCGCTGCACTACATGTCAAAAAGCTAAGTCACGACTCAATCCTCATGGTTTATATATGCCTTTGCCTGCACCTAGTGTTCCTTGGGAGGATATATCTATGGACTTTGTTTTAGGTTTACCTAGAACAAAGAAGGGAGGATAACATATTTGTTGTCGTGGATAGATTCTCGAAAATGGCACACTTTATACCATGTCATAAAAGCGATGATCTTTGTTAATGTTGCTGATTTGTTCTTTCGTGAAATTATTAAGCTTGCATGGTGTGCCAAATACTATTGTTTCAGATCGTGATACTAAATTTCTTAGCCACTTTTGGAGATGTTTATGGGCTAAGTTGGGGACTAAACTGCTTTTTAGTACTACTTGTCACCCCCAAGTGATGGACAAACTGAAGTAGTCAATAGAACATAGTCTACTATGCTTAGGGCTGTTCTAAAGAATAATAAGAAAATGTGGGAGGAATGCTTGCCTCATATTGAATTTGCTTATAATCGTTCATTGCATTCTACTACTAAGATGTGCCCTTTTGAAGTTGTGTATGGTTTCCTACCTCGTGCACCTATTGATTTGTTGCCTCTTCCATCTTGGAGAAGGTTAATTTTGATGCTAAAGAACGTGCTGAATTGATTTTAAAAATGCATGAGTTAACTAAGGAAAACATTGAGCGTATGAATGCTAAATATAAACTTCTTTGGAGATAAGGGTAGAAAACATGTTGTGTTTGCACAGGAGATCTTGTTTGGTTACATTTGCGTGAGATAGATTTCTGATTTGCATAAATCAAAGCTAATGCCACGTGCTGCTGGTCCCTTTAAGGTGTTGGAGAAAATAAATGATAATGCATATAAACTTGAGCTGCCTGCAGATTTTGGGGTTAGTCCCACTTTTAACATTGCAGATTTGAAGCCTTATTTGGGTGAGGAAGATGAACTTCCGTCGAGGACGACTTCATCTACTATATCTAAATAGCTAGCCCCCACTATTAGGAATTCTCTAGCTTCTCCTTAAGCCACATCACCCAAATTATTTTAGTCGTTGGATATACTAGATAAGTCTACGACAGCCATCGGATCTACACTTGGGAACAGCCGCACCAAGCTCATGCACGCATGCATGCAATGCCTCTGGTAACGGACTTCTAAACATGCATGCGTTGTCATTTATCACGTCGTTTATTTCATTTGTGGTCTGGACAACGTTTTGCAAACTCCATCGGTCAAGCAATGAAATAATTGTGTTTGCCGCTGCTTTTGGCGACTGCAGCTAGGTAGGTAGCTCTTTTGATATTTTACTTATCGTTTTTAGTATCACTTGCCTCTTTATCTACGAATTGGATTGTTGATCTCCCTTGGAATGGTTTTACATCTTGTAGCTTCTACAATCTCAAGTCTTAACCCATCAAGGTGCTAAAGTAAATTCCCCCTTACCTATCAAACATCTCATATAATCTCCATCTTGCTCATATATCTTGCATGCCATGTTTATTGATGATAAATTTTTTTCCCATGTATACAAAATAATCTGGCTTGATCCTTTGGATCGAAAACCTTCTTGTTTTCATACGTATCAAGCATTTGAGGCTTTAAGTTGAGCGAAAAAACTATTACTACCATCGGCCTATTTTCCCATTCAATTATTTTCATGCATATTGTGCATGCATATATATGATTGCAATGTGCATTTTAGTTCTTCCTTTCTCATACCAGCATAACACAAGAAATCCCATGAACGCTGGGTATCTACTGTTTCAAGAATGGGAGGATGATGAGGACATCAATACCATTGTTACATCCACAGCCCTGCTGCTATACATCTTGGACCAATTACTAGAGCTCACAAGACGCCAACTAAATTACGGTACTTTCGTTTCTTGGTAATGATTCTAATGTTCATGAGAATATGATGCTGCCTAAATTGGATACATTTGTTATGCTTACAAATGAAGGGCCTAGCTTGGAGAAGGATGAACATTGGAACAAGAACAAGCATGGAGATGATGGCATGCGCAAGGGGGACAAGAATGGAGTTACAAGTGATGATTTCAGGACTTTGAAGCCACCATAATGAGTGCATGAAGCCTTGGGCGAAATATACAAGATGCCACTTCATAAATTTCGTCCAGACGCTATTCTAGGTGCTGCATCACCTTATTATTGGGCCAGGACAATGTAATTTCGAAATACATTAGTATAGGCTATTTTTAGAGTCCGCATGTGTGGGGAAACAAGAGATAGGGTTAGTTTCGGACCCCTCCACCAAGGGCCACGAAATTCACCCCCTCTTTCTCCATATATACAGCTCTTAGGGCACCGTTTAGACTTTGGGTTTTGTTTAGATTAAAAGTTCGCCATAGCTGCAACTTCGCGTACTTCGTTTGTGTTGAACGACCAGACAAAGGCGTCACAGAACCCCACCTTGATCAATAAAGCTTTCATCTTATTTTCGCAATTTCAGTTGCAATCTCAGTTTCTTGCTTGTTCTTCGTTTGCTTGCAGGAAGCGAGCATCGTGGTCGAGTTGATCGTGCTCGGCGTGGTCAATAACCTCTCGGAGTTGGTTTAGCGATTGCTAAAGCGCGGCGTCCTCGCGCGTTAAGTAGTCGGATCGTCAAAGTCGACTTCCACCAAAGTGAAATCCACCATCTCATCGAAGGCGGGACACCTTTGCCTCTATCGACAAGGGGATCAAAAGCGGAGTTACAAGTGATGATTTCAGGACTTTGAAGCCACCATAAGGAGTGCATGAAGCCTTGGACGAAATATACAAGATGCCACTTCATAATATTAGTCCATAGGCTATTCTAGGTCTTTGCGTCACCTTATTATTGGGCCAGGCCCATGTAATTTCGAAATACTTAAGTATAGGCTATTTTTTGAGTCCGTATGTGTGGGGAAACAAGAGTTAGGGTTGGTTTCGGACCCCACCTTCAAAGGCCACGAAATTCCCTCCTTTTCCCCATATATACAGCCCTTAGGCGTCGTTTAGACTTTGGGTTTTGTTTAGATTAAAGTTCGCCATAGCTGCAACCCGCGTGCCGTTTGTGTTCAACGACCGGACAAAGGCGTCCACAGAACCCCACCTTGATCAATAAAGCTTTCATCTCATAATCGCAATATCCAGATTTCAATCTTAGCTTCTTGCTTGTTCTTCGTTTGCTCGCAGGAAACAGACCCTCGTGGTCAGGTTGATCGTGCTCCGGTGTGGTCAATAACCTCTCGGAGTTGGTTTAGCGATTGCTAAAGCGCGGCGTCCTCGCCGCTTCGTGGTCGGATCGTCAAAGTCGACTTCCACCAAAGCGAAATCCACCATCTCATCAAAAGGCGGGACACCTCCGCCTCTATCAAGTGGTATCAGATTTCCGGGTTGCTCGGTGAGATTTTACAGTTTTAAGTAGTTTAGATCGAGTCTATTCTTCATACCTATAGTCCACGAAAAAGCCAAAAAAAAATTAGAGTTAGTTCATCCCATCCGAACCAATCTGAGCCTTTGCATAATCTTTTCTTTATTTGCTTTGTTGAATTTGCGGTTGCATCGTCGTGTCAAGTTGCTGGTCTTAGCGTCTAGTTTTTAGAGTTTCGAGTTCTGTTCACAGGTTGTCACGTCGCGGCTGCCATATACCACCACCACATATTCACCGCCAATCCGAATCCATATCGCCACCACATACCCGCCGCCATCCGCCCATCCGAGTCCACCGCAACATATATCCGCCACCGGTCCGAGTTCCACAGATTCATCTCCGCCACCAGTCCGAGTTCCACAGATTCATCTCCGCCATCGGTCCTAGTCCGAGTCCGAATTGTTGCATTGTTTTCGATTTCGGATCGCGCGATACTCCAGTCGTGACAGCGGAGGACTCCCCAACTTCGAGCCATCCGCTGAAGAAAAATAGTTCGGTTTCAAAAAAATTCTGGCTAGGCAGTTTTAGACCATTTTAGACTTTTTGAAAAAAGTTTGTTGCGAACAAAAAGAAGAGGAAAAAAGTGCAAGAAAAAGGTAAAAAGAGGAAAAAATTCAGAGTGTGCTCCTCCATTGTTTACGTCTGGGTGCCGTGATTTTGTTGGTGTTCTAGGCTGGCGTCTCTAGCACAGTCTAGCCTAGGACCAGCACAATACCGTCGTTGAGCGTTTATTCAACTTTGCATCTCTGAATTGATTATTGCTGACCCTTTTTTTGCTACCATATTATAAGCCTTCCCAGCTCCACATACATCTACGTCGTGCGTTGGACTCTCCCTGGTAATCGCTCTATCCAAGCTTTGAGAGTTTTTGATGCGGAGCATCCTACGGACATCATCATGTCAAGAGCCCATTTGGCAAGTGACACATGCAACATCTACTTCACACACACTAAGGTGAATCATCTCCTTTACACGTGCTCACTTGACCCCTTCGAGGATGGCATACTACTTGACACTTCTCCCGTGTGCATGCATAGGTATTGTCGGAACTTCATGGACGACGAGGAGGAGTGCAAGCGCCAAGGAACGACTACACCATCCGCGAGGGAAGCGTGGAAGAGAAGACGGAAGAAAGGGAGAAGAAGACGGAGCGACTGCAGGAGCCAGGCCGGACATCCGGACCTCCGTCCGGATCATCCGGGCTCGGCCAGATCATCCGGGTCCTCCTCCGGATCATCCGGATAATTCGTCCGAAGACACCCGAAGGCCTCATGTGAAGCCGGATCATCCGGGCTCCCTCCCAGATCATCCGGACGATGGCCGGATCATCCGGGCCACCTCCCGGATCATCCAGACGATGGCCGGATCATCCGGACCCCTTCCGGATCATCCGGGCCGCCTGCGTAACAGCGTTTGGGCGAGGCCCATGTACCCATTCGCCCCTCACTTACCCCTTCGCCCACTAGACTATAAATAGACCTCCTCCTCCCCATTTTTAGGGTTAGCAAAGTGATAGCTCATTCTTAGGTGAGCTTTGCTCCTACCTATCTCTACTCTTGAGAGAGAGAGACCACTACTCCATTGGAGGCCAAGACCTCCATCTAGGAGAAGATCCAGGATATCATCAAGACCCCTTGTGGGAAGATCCATCTAGGATATCATCAAGACCTCCTCTTGGAGATGAACCTTACAGTATCTTTCCTTTGTTGTTCATGTACCTTGTGATCTTGTGTGTTTGATTGTCTAGTGGATGTGTGATTTGGACTTGTTCTTAAGTGTTTCCCTTGTGATTTCTCCTGTTCTTCCCGTGTTCATCGTGTTCTTGAGGATCCCTCCAAGCGTGAAAGATCGGCGCTATAGGGTTCCACCTACATCATATGGTATCATGAGCCACGTTGATCACGTTTTTGGAGCCCCTACCCCGTGTTTTCTAGCTTGATTTTGTTGATTTCGTCCTAAATCCGAAAATCCCCACCAAAAATAGCCCCCAAATTTTTTTGTGATTTGTTGGTTTTGATAATGTTTTGTTGATTTTGATCCATGGATTTGCTTGGTTTCAAGTGGATCTAGCTATCTTCCCAAGTTTCCCCACCTTCCATCCACAAAATCTCCTCAATTTTGCCCTGAAAATCCCCAAAATCCGCCCAAAATCGGACTCCACGAGCAAATCCCGAGCGGATTGACTTGCCCGGATCATCCGGACCTTCTCCCGGATCATCCGGACCAAGCTCGGATCAGCTGGACGCCCCCCAGACGTCCGGATACCCCACGCACAAAGAAAACAGAACCGGCGCTGACGAACCCGGATCATCCGGATTTCCTCCCGGATCATCCGGGCCGAGCCCGGATGTCCGGTTAACCCTGAAACTGACTTCGGCTGATTTTTGTTTTGTCCATAACTAATTCATCCGAACTCCGATTTTGACGTTCTTTAGCTCGTTTTGAAGATCTTGACATCCCCCATCCCACAAAAATACCACCAACATCATTTGACTACATCATATTTTCTGAAATTTGGCAAGTTTGCCTAGGCCCTCCACCATATCATCCGCATTACCACCACCGACTTCCGCAACCTAACCCATTTTGTTCCCCATCGCATATGTGGTTGTTTGAGCTAGAGTCTCCTAAGGTGTTTCGGCTACTTAGGGATGGTTGCTTCTTCATCAAACACCACCACCACCACTTCCACATAACCTTACCACCATACACTTCCGACAACCCAACTTAACCCAATTGTTGTTTGAGCTTGTTCGAGTTGTGGCTTGTGTCTCCTAAGGTGTTTCCGCTACTTAGGGACGGCAACTTCAACTCCGACTTGGGTATAGCCCATCATTCCACTTCCGCATTGCCTAGTGCAACACCACCACCCGCTTTCCGCTACCACCATTTGACATTTGTCATTTGAGATTTTGAGTTTGCGGTTTTTCCGTTTCCTAAGGTGTTTCGGCTACTTAGGGACGAGTCTCCATCATCTTGGAATCTACACCAAGAACACCTCCACTCATCATCGCAAAGGACGGTAACCTCGACGACACCTTTGTATATTCCCTTGCAATTGCATTGTTAACCCCTAGCCCATTTTGCGTCACTTACCTATCGAGACTAGCCATTTGAGTATTGCCGGCAACGTTACTTGTGCACATTAGTTGATGCGGAGCATCCTTCCATCATCCCCATGGACTCTACATCAACACCTACAACACCACAAGGACCGATGACTCGAGCACGTGCAAGAGCTCTTGAAACCGAGGTGACATCACTCCTCTCACAACTCTCCTTGATTCACATGAGACATGGTTACTACCTCAAGCGGAAACTCTATGCATACTCGGGCACCAAGGAGTCGACCATGAAAAGGCTAGGAAGCAAGGAGAATCGAAGCGGAAGACATACGTGAAGGCGGAGAGGAGAAAGCAACAAGTACCGGGGAGGCGGGACGATCCGGACAGAGCCGGATGATCCGGACCCGGTCCGGACGATCCAGCTAAACCCACCGAAAGCAGCAGAACCTCCACGCTGAAGCCGGATCATCCGGACCCAGGCCGGATCATCGGACCCGCCCGGACGTCCGGACCCCAGCGGACATCCGGCCCTGCGCCATCACCAGCAGAGCACCGGACCATCCGGGCCCCACCGGATCATCCGGACCAGCCGGATCATCCGGACCATCGCCGGATCGTCCGGCCGGCGCCATACAGCAGCGTGTTGGGCTGAGCCCATGTACCCCTTCGCCCAGACTCTATATATAGGACCCCTCTCCTCACTTTGAGACTCGGCATTGGATTAGCTCATATTTGTGTGAGAGCCTTTGCTCATCCACGGTACTTCTCCACGGAGATCGGGACCTCCGTCTAGGAGAAGATCCATCGGATTCAAGACCCTCTACGGGAAGATCCCTCGTGGATTCAAGACCTCCTCCGGAGAAAAACGGCTACCTTTGTATCTTTCCTTTGTTGATTTTGGACCATGTATCACTCGTGCTTCGATGATCTAGACCTTGTGTGATTGATCTCTTGTCGATTGAGTGTCTCTCTCGTTCTTCCCCGGGATTTCCTCTCGTTCTTCCGCGCGTTCTTCGTGTTCCCTCCGTAGGATCCCCTCCAAACGTGAAAGATCGACGAATTAGGGTCCACCCTACATCATATGGTATCATGAGCCATGTTGATCACGTTTTTGGAGCCCCTACCTCGTGATTTCTAGCTTGATTTTGTTGTTTTCGTCCTAAAAACCCGATAATCCCCACAAAAATAACCCCAAAAATTTTTGTGATTGGTTAGTTTTGATGATGTTTTGTTGTTTTTGATCCGTGGATTCGGTGTGTAACTCGTGGATCTTGTATTTCCCCACCTTCTCCCCCTCGAATTTGATAGAGGCAAAGGTGTCCCGTCTTTCGATGAGATGGTGGATTTCTCTTTGGTGGAAGTCGACTTTGACGATCCGACTACTGACGTCTTGAGGACGTCGCATATAGCAATCGCTAAACCAACTCCGAGAGGTTATTGACCACGCGAGCACGATCAACGACCACGAGGTCTATTTCCTGCGAGCAAGCGAAGAACAAGCAAGCTGAGATTGCAATCTGGATATTGCGAATATAAGATGAAAGCTTTATTGATCAAGGTGGGGTTACTGTGGCGCCTTTGTGCAGTCGTTGAACACAAGCGAAATCTGCGAAGTTGCAGCTATGGCGAACTTTTGATCTAAACAAAACCCAAAGTCTAAGCGGTGCCCTAAGGGCTGTATATATGGGGAAGAGGAGAATTTCGTGGCCCTTGAGGGTGGGGTCGAAACCAACCCTATCTCTTGTTTCCCCACACATACGGACTCTAAAATAGCCTATACTTAAGTATTTCGAAATTACATGGGCCTGGCCCAATAATAAGGTGTGCAGCACCTAGAATAGCCTATGGACGAATATTATGAAGTGGCATCTTGTATATTTCGTCCAAGGCTTCATGCACTCCTTATGGTGGCTTCAAAGTCCTGAAATCATCACTTGTAACTCCGTTCTTGATCCCCTTGCGCATGCCATCATCTCCATGCGTGTTCTTGCTCCAATGTTCATCCTTCTCCAAGCTAGGCCCTTCATTTCTAAGCAAAACAAATGTATCCAATTTAGGCAGCATCATATTCTCATGAACATTAAAATCATTACCAAGAAGCGAGTACACAGTAATTTAATTGGCGTCTTGTGAGCTCTAGTAATTGGTCCCGTATATGTATGATGAGGGGCTGTGGGTGTAATAATGGTATTGATGTCCTCATCATCCTCCCTTCTTGAAATGAAGTCGTCCTCGACGGAAGCTCATCTTCCTCACCCAAATAAGGCTTCAAATCTGCAATGTTAAAAGTGGGACTAACCCCAAAATCTGCGGGTAGCTCAAGTTTATATGCATTATCATTTATTTTCTCTAACACCTTAAAAGGACCAGCACACGTGGCATTAGCTTTGATTTGCGCAAATCGGAAATCTATCCTTACATAAATGTAACCAAACAAGATCTCGGTGCAAACACAACATGTTTTCTACCCTTATCTCCAACAAGTTTATATTTAGCATTCATCGCTCAATGTTTTCCTTAGTTAACTCATGCATTTTTAAAATCAATTCAGCACGTTCTTTAGCATCAAAATTAACCTTCTCCGAAGATGGAAGAAGCAACAAATCAATAGGTGCGAGGTAGGAAACCATACACAACTTCAAAAGGGCACATCTTAGTAGTAGAATGCAATGAGCGATTATAAGCAAATTCAATATGAGGCAAGCATTCCTCCCACATTTTCTTATTATTCTTTAGAACAGCCCTAAGCATAGTAGACAATGTTCTATTGACTACTTTAGTTTGTCCATCGGTTTGGGGATGACAAGTAGTACTAAAAGCAGTTTAGTCCCCAACTTAGCCCATAAACATCTCCAAAAGTGGCTAAGAAATTTAGTATCACGATCTGAAACAATAGTATTTGGCACACCATGCAAGCGAATAATTTCATGAAAGAACAAATCAGCAACATTGACGACATCATCGCTTTTATGACATGGTATAAAGTGTGCCATTTTGAGAATCTATCCACGACAACAAATATGCTATCCTCCCTTCTCTGTTCTAGGTAAACCTAAAACAAAGTCCATAGATATATCCTCCCAAGGAACACTAGAGTACAGGCAAAGGCATATATAAACCATGAGGATTGAGTCGTGATTTAGCTTTTTGACATGTAGTGCAGTGAGCAATAAAGCGCTCAACATCCGTCTCATCTTTGGCCAAAAGAAATGTGTAGCAAGTCGTCCTCCGTCTTCTTCACGCCAAAGTGTCCCATTAGTCCTCCTCCATCGCCTCCTGCAACAACAAAAGGCGAATGGAGCTAGCTGGAATGCATAGCTTGTTAGCACGGAACACAAATCCATCATTAACGACAAACTTGTTCCATGTTCTTCCTTCTTTACAATTCTGCAATACATCTTTAAAATCAGCATCATGCACATATTGATCTTTGATGGTCTCCAAACCAAATATTTTGAAGTCAAGTTGTGAAAGCATAGTATAGCGACGAGACAATGCATCGACAATAACATTTTCTTTACCCTTTTGTGTTTAATGACATAAGGAAAGTCTCAATGAATTCAACCCATTTAGCATGTCTACGATTCAGTTTAGCTTGACTTTTAATATGTTTCAAAGATTCATGATCGAATGTATAACAAATTCTTTGGGCCATAAATAATGTTGCCATGTTTCTAAAGTCGAACAAAAGCATATAATTCTTTATCATAAGTAGAGTAATTCAGACTAGGCCCACTCAATTTTTAGAGAAAAGTATGCAACAGGTTTGCCATCTTGTAATAACACACCTCTAATCCAATTCCACTAGCATCACATTCAAGCTCAAAAGTCTTATTAAAATCAGGAAGTTGGAGTAAAGGAGCATGTGTCAACTTATCTTTCAATACCATGAAGGCTTCTTCACATGCGGTACCCCAAACAAAAGGCACATCCTTCTTTGTAAGCTCATTGAGAGGTGCAGCAATGGTGCTGAAATCTCTCACAAAAGCGCCTATAGAATCCAGTGAGGCCAAGAAAACTCCTCACTTGTGTGACCGTTTTGGGCTGCGGCCAACTCTCAATAGCTTCAATCTTGGCTTTATCAACTTCAATTCCTGTGGAGTAACAACATAGCCAAGAAAAGACACTCGGTCGGTGCAAAAGGTGCACTTCCCAAGGTTACCAAACAAGCGTGCATCACGTGAGAGCAATAAAAACAACACGTAAATGTTCCAAATGTTCCTCCAAAGATCTGCTATAAATCAATATGTCATCAAAGTAAACTACCACAAATCGTCCAATGAAAGCACGTAAAACTTCGTTCATTAATCTCATGAAAGTACTAGGTGCATTAGTTAATCCAAAAGGCATGACTAACCACTCATATAATCCAAACTTAGTTTTAAATGCTGTTTTCCATTCATCCCCCAATTTCATACGAATTTGATGGTATCCACTCATAAATCAACTTTGGAGAATATTGTAGAGCCACTCAATTCATCAAGCATATCATCTAGCCTAGGAATAGGATGACGATAACGAATAGTAATATTATTAATGCCTCTACAATCAACACACATACGCGATGTACCATCCTTTTTCGGCACTAGAATAATAGGAACAGCACAAGGACTAAGGGATTCACGTATATAACCTTTGTCGAGAAGCTCTTGTACTTGACGCATAATCTCCTTCGTCTCCTCTGGATTGGTACGGTATGGCGCACGGTTTGGTAGTGAAGCACCGGGAATTAAGTCAATCTGATGCTCAATCCCTCGAATAGGCGGTAATCCGGTGCACGTCTTGTGGAAAGGCGTCGTGAACTCTGCAAAATGTTAGTGACAGCGGTGGCAAAGAGGAAGGCAGGTCCTCGAATGAAAATAATGCCTCTTTGCACACAAAAGCATAGCAAACAGATTTGCTAAACTCTAGCTCATCAATATCAGATTTAGTGGCAAGTAAACATGCACTTTTCAATTTAATTTCAGAAGCAACACTAGATGGTGTACTATTAGGCTTCATATGTTGCTCAAATTCTTTTGCCACAATCTGATTTTCACTCTTATTTTTCTCTGTTTTGCTTTATTAGCTCTATTAATATCATCTTTCAAAATGGACTCAGGAGTCATAGGAAGCAAAGTAATATTTTATCCTTATGAACAAGAGTATCTTGATTGTTTCTACCATGGTGTCTGAAATTTTATCAAATTGCCATGGTCTACCAAGTAATAAGGAACATGCTTGCATAGGTACCACATCACAATCAACATAATCAGCATATGTAGAGATACTAAAATGCACACGAGCAGTCGTGTTACCTTAACCTTGCCGCTGTTGTTGAACCATTGAATGTAGTAAGGATGTGGATGTGGTCTTGTGGTGAGAGATAGCTTCTCCACCATCTCCATGCTAGCCAAGTTGTTGCAGCTCCCTCCATCTATGATGGCCTTGAATAGAAGCGTTCCTTCACAACTCCTTTGTATGGAACAAATTATGCCTCTGATTTTGCTCACTTGTGTAACTGCACACTCAAAACACGTTGAGCAACTAAACATTCATACTGTCGGCATCTTGACAGCCATGTATTGTGTCTCATGATCAGAATCATCTCCACCGTGTTCCTCATGTGTAATAAGAGCCAAAGTCTCCTCATCATAGTCACTAGCGGACTCATACCCACCATCCTCGTAGCAATCATCACACGCTGAGATTTGCATTCTCTGTAAAATGTCCTCTTCCCTTACATGACGACAAATAATATCACTTGTGTGCCTGTTGGCGCCATGGAAGAAGAAGAGCTCTGTGCAGGGTCGGCGGTGTGCTCTTGGCAGATAGTGGTGGTTGTGCTGCTTTCTTGTATCACGGTTGGAGGTGGCACTGAAGGAGGTGATGGTGCGATGGAAGTAGATGATGCACGTGGTGTCCATGATGAAGGTCGACTGCGAGAAAAGTTAGTGCGGCGCCAATGCTGTCGATCCACGCACTTCACGTTCAGCTTTACAAGCAAGATGGAATAAGCAGTGATATTATTATAATCCTTATAATCTAGAATGGTCTGAATCTCTCTATTTAATCCACCGAGAAAACATGCAAGCATAGCTTCATTCTCCTCAACAATACCACATCTAATCAAGCGGTTTGTAATTCGATAATATTCTTCTCTGAATTTTTCCTTGTCTTAAGCGCTGCAATTTTTGAAGTAATTCACGTTGATAATATGGTGGAACCAACGATCGCATAGCAGTTTTCAAAGCAGCCCAAGTAGCTGGAACAGGATATAATCTACAATGTTGGACCACCAAACACATGCAAAGCTAGTGAAAGCACAAACAGCAGCAGGAACACGTCTCTCCTCGGGATATTGTAAACATGTAAATCGTTGTTCAGTTTCTAACTCCCAAGTAAGATATATATCAGGAACATATCTACCCTCAAATGGTGGAATATTCAATTTCAGTTTAGGGAGATGGTCATGATCTCGTACTGAGGGAGCTCTAACATTGCCATTATTTGCATGTGGGCGACACTGGTGGTTGTGGTGCTGGTGGTTGCCGTAGTTCGATGTTGATCAACCTCATCCTCGTAATCTCCCACATAATCATCCTCGTCGGTACCAGCAGCAGCGATGGCGAGGAGCCAAAGAAGCACCAACAGCGATGGCAATGGCACCAGAATTTTGTCTGGCTCAATAGGAACACGCTGAGCTCGTCCATACTGATTCGGAAGGGGCGTAGTTGTTGTCGTTGCAGAGGTGCGATAGGTGCAGCCGGCGGTGGTTGTGGAAAAAGCGAGCAATTCATCAAACTTGCTATCAAGCTTTGTTTCAAACGTCTTCTCAATGCCATCTATCTTCTCCATGGCCTCGTCAAATCTGTTTAGCACGTCTTGCACTGTCCAATCATCATTTGCTGAAACTTATCATGTAGCTGTTTGTTCGTCAGTTCTCCCAATCAGTCTAAATCGACTTGTGATCCTGCCATGGTTAGCAGCAAAAAAACACACAAGAATATGATCCTCAGACTACTAGGAAGTGGTGGTGGTGGTGTGGTGGGCGGTCACAAATCCGTCAAACAAATCTCAAATTCTTACAGTTCTTACCCAGCAGCGGCGGTGATCGGCAACCGTTGTAGTCAAAACTCTCAAAGCGTGGCTATAGCGATTACGGGGACAATCAAGCGCACGCGTAGATGTATGTGGAGCTGGGAAGGCTTATAATATGGTAGCAAAAAGGTCGACAATAATCAATTCAGAGATGCAAAGTTGAATAAGCGCTCAGCAGCAGTCTTGTCTTTGGTCCTAGGCTGACCGTGCTAGAGACGCGAGCCTTGAACACTAACAAAATCACGGCGCTGCACGTAAACAAGGGGAAAAGCACACTCTGGATTTTTTTTTCGCTCCTCTTTTTTTTTTGCGCTTCCTTTTTTTTTGCGCTGCTCTTTTTTTTGCGAAAAATCACTATAATGGCGAGTGTCTCAAAACTCTTCCCAAGTCAAACTGACAGGATGGGCACGAAATTTTTCGACCAATTTTTTTTTTTCGACTGCCCGGACCCAAAAGCTGAAGCGGGTCAAAAAACTTTCTATAACGGCGATGGCTCAATACGCTTAGAAACACCTAAAAATAGGATAGCGAGAAAATTTTTTTGTCCGTGCGTTTTGGAAAATTTTGGGCCTAAGCGGAGGTGGTTTCGGACTTTTTTGAAACCAACCTCTTCTCTGACGACAAAAGATTGCTGGAATCGAAACCTACTCAGACAAGGAAACACGAATCGGAAAACTAGATGGATCCCGAAAACAAACCTGATATGCAAGGGACTCGGATTGGTGGTGGCTATATGGTGGTCGATGGCAGCGGTGGTGATATATGGAAGCGGTGGTGGTATATGGATACGGATTGAGCGGTGGCGGATAAGCGGTGGTGGTGGATGGCAGGCGATGATAATGGTGCGGCGGCGTGACAACTTATGACCGAACTCGAAACTCTAAAGACTAGACTCTAAGACCAGCAACTAGACACGACGATGCAACCGCAAATTCAACAATGCAAATCTGAGAAAAGATTATGCAAAGGCTCGGACTGGTTCGGATAGGATGAACTAACCCTAATTTTTTGTGGCTTTTTCGTGGACTATAGGTATGAAGACAGACTCGATCTAAACTACGAAAAGCTGTAAAATCTCACCGAGCAACACGGAAATCGATACCACTTGATAGAGGCAAAGGTGTCCCGTCTTTCGATGAGATGGTGGATTTCTCTTTGGTGGAAGTCGACTTTGACGATCCGACTACTGGCGTGCGAGGGCGTCGCGCATATATGCAATCGCTAAACCAACTCCGAGAGGTTATTGACCACGCGCGAACACGATCAACGACCACGAGGTCTATTTCCTGCGAGCAAAGCGAAGAACAAGCAAGAAACTGAGATTGCAATCTGGATATTGCGAATATAAGATGAAAGCTTTATTGATCAAGGTGGGGTTACGTGGCGCCTTTATGCAGTCGTTGAACACAAGCGAAATCTGTGAAGTTGCAGCTATGGCGAACTTTTGATCTAAACAAAACCCAAAGTCTAAGCGGTGCCCTAAGGGCTGTATATATGGGGAAGAGGAGGAATTTCGTGGCCCTTGAGGGTGGGGTCGAAACCAACCCTATCTCTTGTTTCCCCACACATCTGGACTCTAAAATAGCCTATACTTAAGTATTTCGAAATTACATGGGCCTGGCCCAATAATAAGGTGACGCAGCACCTAGAATAGCCTATGGACGAATATTATGAAGTGGCATCTTGTATATTTCGTCCAAGGCTTCATGCACTCCTTATGGTGGCTTCAAAGTCTGAAATCATCACTTGTAACTCCGTTCTTGATCCCCTTAGCATGCCATCATCTCCATGCGTGTTCTTGCTCCAATGTTCATCCTTCTCCAAGCTAGGCCCTTCATTTCTAAGCAAAACAAATGTATCCAATTTAGGCAGCATCATATGCTCATGAACATTAAAATCATTACCAAGAAACGAAAGTACCTGGTAATTTAATTGGCGTGCGCGAGCTCTAGTAATTGGTCCCGTATATGTAACAGTAGGGGCTATGGGTGTAATAATGGTATTGATGTCCTCATCAGAATTCCACCCAAAATCCTCGAAATCATCAAATTCCACCCCATTTTCGAGTTCTTACCGAGCAGTTCCCGTGCGTGGTTGACCTGCCCGGATCATCCGGACCAAGTCCCGGATCATCCGGACATACCCGGATCATCCGGCTCCTGGCCCGGATCATCCGGCTTCCTCTGCCGAAACTGCAATTGTGCAATACCCCATCCACCACCACCACCATCTACTCATACATATACCCTCCCTACCTCATCCACCACCATTTCCACTTGCCAAACCCCAAGACAAACCCTCCGTACTTCCATTCGAAGTTGAGTTCGACAATTTGAGTGAGATTTCCGTGTCCTTTTGTGTTTCGGCTATCTAGGCGCGGTGTGACATCAACAACAAATGCTCATTTTGGTCGGCTACTCATCTTCGCTACGGACGGTAACTTCGACGACATCTTTGTCATACCTTGCAATTGCATTGATAACCATCATATACCATCTTTTGCGTTGCTTACCCACCGAGACTAGCCTTTGAGTATTGCCGGCAACGTGACTTGTGCACATTAGTTGCATACACAATATCATACATACAATTGAGGTGCATATCTCAGAATCAACTTGTGTGTCACAAAGTTGTCATTGCATACACAATTGCTATCTTAGTTCGTGAAGTTTGCATAAGAAAAGAGCTCAAAAGAGAAAGAGCCACTCAAGCTTTTAAGCAAAGAGGAAAGATAAGCAAAGAACTTATAAGCAACAAGCATAGCATCATACAACATTAAGATTGTCATATAAGATCATCTTGGATCATTGCACCGATACACCATACATATAGCATACATGGGATAGAGATCGTCGCATTTTTGCATAGTAGGTTGTGCACAAGCTCCGTATCCGCCTTTTGTGCAATCGTGCGAGCATCTCTCTAGTATTGTGCAACAAGAGCATTTTTGGGGATTCCACATTTTGGCTCACTTTTGGCTTGCACAATCCCATTTATCTATTTGCGTGTGTGTTTCCGTGTACCACTACTTGCTTGGTCTACTTGTTGCATATGCGAATTTGCGAATCTTCTTCAACATTTTTGAGTCAAGCTAACGATTGAAATCAATTTTGTGCCACCATCCTAACCAAGCTCCACCAAAAGCTTTTACTTGTGTAGGTGTGAGAATCGACAAGGATCGGTACCAATAGTGCTATTTCATTGTCCGCATTTGAGTGAACTTGATTCATCTTCAACTTCAGTCAAAGGTACATTGGTATTCATTCTTCTCCTTCTACCACTCACAATTTGCTTGAAATGATGGATAGGCCAAGTTCTTCTACAAATCCACTCTTCATCGAGCAAGGCAGCGAAATGTCATCCCGTCACCAAGAGCCACCTCTTTGGCGCTGACTCTCCATCAAGAGCAACAAGCATTGAGCGACGCGATCGACAACCTCTCCACCGACTTGCGACTCTCCGAGCAGCGTACGAGAGTATGCCGACAACAAACTCGATGCGCACAAGAAAGAGAACGATGCAAGAATGGGCGAGATCCGCGCCTTGTTGGTGAACCGCGTACTTCCACCTCTTCACACTCAAGGCGGAGCCACTCAAGTCGCCACTCCGGCGACTCCTTCTCCGACACAAGTACACCGTCATCGAACATTCTTGACGAGCAGCGTCAAGATCGTCATGCATCTCGCAACCGCTACATGAAAAGAATCTCCAAGAGCAAGTTAATGAAGAAGTTCCTCGTCCTCAATCGAGTCAAATGGCGTTTGCTCAAGCTCAAGAACGACAACGTCTTTGTCACCAACAAGAACAAAACGGCGCTTACACCAAGAGCAACAAGGCGCCGAGGCTCAACGTCTTCAACAACAACAACGAAGCACAAGCTCTTGAGGCGAGCAGCGCCTTCAAGCATCAAGTCGAGCTCTCGCCAACCGCAATCGCGAAAGGCGCAACCAAGAGGAAGCCCTTCGAGAAGAAATACAAGAGAGGAACTACCATCCGCGAGCGCAACGTCAAGCCCACAAGCTCCTCCACAAGCTCCTCAAGCTCATCCTCAACCTCAAGGTCAACAAGAGCAAATTGATCATGGACTTCCTCCTCGCCAAGAGCAACATGAGGATGATTACCCTCCACGTCAAGAACGCCATCATCAACATCGACCTCAAAACAATGAAGAACACCGCTATGGCAAGCTCAAGTTCACAATGCCCAAGTTCAATGGAACCAATGACCCCGAAGAGTACCTCTCGTGGGCATTGAAGGTCGACAAAATCTTTCGTTTGCACAACTATGAGGAAGAGAAGAAGATAGCTATGGCATCACTTGAGTTCCAAGACTATGTGCTCATATGGTGGGAACAAGTCCTTGAGCGCAGACAAGCAAGAGGTGAACCTCCAATCACCACTTGGGCTCAAATGAAGGATGTCATGCGAGCACGCTTTGTGCCCACCTACTACAACCGTGATCTCTTCAAGAAGCTACAACTCCTCAAGCAAGGAACAAAGAGTGTTGAAGAATACTACAAGGAAATGGAGATTGCCATGATTCGAGCCAATGTCATGGAGGATGATGAGCAAACAATGGCACGATTCTTGAACAGACTCAATCATCCCATCAAGAAGATTGCCGACTTCCAACCCTACTCCAACCTCATTGAGCTCGTACATCAAGCTACAAAGGCGGAACGACAAGTGCAAGATGACTTCAAATCGCCAAGTACTCATCCAAGACATCTGGCCTCTCCAACAACCAAGCTTCAACAACTACTCCAACCGACATCAACCAAGCCTTTTCCAAGCAACGACGACAAGTCAAGTTACAAGAAAACTTCTACAAGTTCAAGTCGTCCTCCTCCTACTACAATCAACTCCAAGCCACGTGCTTCATCATCTAACCCAACCGATGAGACCGTCAAGACAAGCTCCTTCAAGTGTTTTACTTGCGGCGGCCGAGGCCACAAGTCATATGAATGCACCAACAAGCGCACCATGATACTCAACGACGATGGCACCTACGACTCAATGAGTGAAGATGAAATGGACGCTATTGAGCAAGTGGCCATGCACCGGCGCATCAACGAGGATAAAGATGATCAAGTCTTTTGTGATGAAGATACAAGCCCCGCTCTTGTTGTTTCCAAAGTCTTGACACTTCAACATCACCAAGAAGAAGACCAACGATGCCACATCTTCCACACAAAGGCGGCATCAATGGGAGATCGTCAAGGTCATCATCGATGGAGGTAGTTGCCACAACTTGGCATCGAAGAACTATGCTCCAAGCTCCAATTGGTCAAGAAGAAGCATCCGCAACCATACAAGGTTCG